>JAUJYS010003168.1:0-13524 GCA_033995665.1 Melogona broelemanni | reverse complement strand
TGTCTTTTGTTTGGGGGATTGGCTGTGCACAGCAAGTGTTTGCTAAATTCTCCAATTCAAGAAAGCAATTGTATTGCCAAATTAGCACTTTAAATAAATCATGGAAAAGTAAATAATTTGCATTCTTCTTTTCTCTCATTGTTTAGCTTTAAGGGATAAGTAGTGGGGGGTTGAATTATGTAAATTGTTGGCTCAATTCACCCGCCGGTTTAAGAGCAAGGTCTTACCAGAACCTTGAAAGTAGAATCAGTCTGATAATAATTTCAGTAATTATTCCTAGTCTTCTTACTCAGTGGCCTTTCAAACCACACGCGTTGAGTGTGTATGTAAATTAGAAGTGTTAGTGTAATAGAGCTAATAAATTACTTCTTGCTATTTTTTAAGTTTGCCAAAAAAAATATATAATATATTTTATGTTTTGTAGTTGTTTCAAGCCAATACATTTAAATAAAAAGTGTTTTGTTGGCTCATTAGTACGACCTGTCCAGTCGGTATTGCGACTGACTGCGGTGCGGCGACAGTCTCGGGTTCGATTTTCAGCGCGGGCACTGATTTATTCGACCCCGTAGCATTGGTGAAAATAGGCCCAGCACTTCTTGGCCTAGCAATACGAGAGGTACTGTACATAATCTCCTACTGCGATATTCGCAACAGTGATCGGCAAAAAATTCTATTTCTTTTCGTTACTAGTACTGTTCAGTGGATTTCGTGTTTAATTTAGAATCCTGGTCGATCATTAATTTTGGCGCCACTTACATTGTGCTCACCCATTGATCCGTAGACCGGACTAACCGACGTACAATGCGGGCGCATTAGCTGAAAAATGCGATGTGTCACCTCCTCATTATGAAATAATAGGACACAAAGATTATTCCCGGACAAAGGACTACGCCTACGTTGCCTATCGGGGAAATTATTTCTTGATGAAGCCTGACTCGTCACGGCGCCTCTCTTACCTCTTGAGACCTAAGTGCCAGGACGGACCACAAGTGGCTTGACACAGTGGAGATCCTAGCGGATTATTTCATACTAATGAATTTCCTATGAAGAAACATGTGACGAACCGAACGGTCAGTCACGGTATTAATTGCAATGTGTTGGGTAATTAAATGTAAAACACTTTGTATATCGGATAGAACCTTTTATTTATACATCGACATAAGCATCAATTTTATTTTTGAGATACTGACACAAAAGCTGACAAAGAAAGTAGTACTCCTCGGATTCGATCCCAGGACATCAAAATAAAATAACAGATATCATAACCACTCCACTACTTCAAACTTATAAAAAATTAACTATTGTTTTCAACGACTTACCCTTTTGAGGGATTTCAAAATTTGACAGATCCTCGTCAAACGTTGATTTAAAATATTCCATGAGACTGAGCTACGCACAAAATTTTAGCTCTCTAAGACGGTTAAGTTAAACAAAAAGTCGTTTTGTTTAAACGATTCGTTAAAATCGTTTTGTTTAAACGGTCAAGTTAAACAAAAGGTTAAACAAAGCTCTACCTTTGTTTTTGTGAACTACCGTCGAGTCATTCTTGACCAATATGAACAAAAAAGCTCACTACTATTTTTGATCGCGCACTGCCTCTTCGTAGCTGTATCTTCCTGGTGTTCCCTTTTTGTTTGCCGTCCTTCACCAATTCTTCCAAACATAATATTCTTTCACATGGTTACATCTATGCCTCACCACCATGGATTCTAGAAAAAACGGGAATATTACCTTTACGTTGATCTTTGAACTGGGTCTCAGGTGACTTTACGAGTATGTACAACACATAGGTGTATGCTATCATTCGTTGTTCCGAAAATATTTCCTAGAATACATATACCCGGTCGAATTGGTTTTAATCGGCTAATAATTTAATGAGCAACTAGCATATTAAATTAAATTCAAATTTATCTTTCGGGGAATACTCGAGTGGCAGCATGACCATGTGATCGTTTCGTGAAATCGGAGTGTGTACGCTGGTTTTGGTTGGTGTTGGGTACTTTTTAATCCGGCTCATCACATTTATCACGTACATGTACAAATCCATTTTTTATTAGATACATGATGAGCCTACAAGTACAACAACATATATTCAATGGTAAAATCAACGTTATTGTTATTTAATTGATGAGATGTTGAAAAAGGCACGGAAATGCATTAATACTATATTTGGTTTGTCAAGCTTCTTGTTAATTAATAATTATTTGTCCTATATTGAAAATATCGTGCTTGGACTGCATCAAATTGTCCACGTAAGCTATTATGATATTGAAAATGTTGGCAGTTATTTTACCTAAGTAAATATTTATGTTCCGTGGAAATAAAAATAATTAAATGCTATACGCGATAATAATTTGACAATATTAATAGTTTCTTTTATGCAGTACATTTGAACAACAAATAAATGTGTATCATTTTTTAAATCTTAAGTTCTAAATATTTTATACCGTTCTATGCACTTTCACATCTAAGAATAGTTTTGGTAATACATTTTAAATCTATAAATTGTCTTTATTTAATGAACCAATATATTTATTTTCGATGTGAATACAATTGTTTTTACTGTTGCATGCACTTTCAATTCGAAGTAATAGTTTTAGTAAAACATTTTTCATCTGGATTCTAGAAAAATATTTATTAATTCATTTTCGAAATTTCAGGTGCATGTAACGTTTAAAATATGTGTAACTTTATTCTGCATGTAGCAATAGGTGTTATTGATGCTAGCAAACTCAGTGAAATATTTCGCGTTATGTGGCTAGTCAGGCATTTCGATTTTTGCGAAGCCTAAGCGATCAGGTGATAAAACCTACTTCGAACACCTCGTACTGCCCACGCGCTCGCTATTCTGTATATTTTTATTACTGACGCAACAATGTAAACAAATATAAATTCAGTACTTTTTACATACTGGCGTTTGCGTGAATCGCAGAACTACTCTGTCCCATGGGCGGCGACCATTATGCAAACGTCTTAAGTACGGGGAGCGGCAAGGGGAAAATAAAAGTCAATATTTCGAATGTCAATACTTTTCCAATACATCTCGGATGCGAAATTTGGATTTTGGCGACTGGGGATTTATTTGTCTTTCCCGTTGCCATACAACCTCCACCTTTTTCAATATACAGGGGTTGGACAAAATAATGGAAACAGGTCTGTATGTGCACCTCATAGAGCTGTTTCCATTATTTTGTCCAACCCCTGTACGTATCGCTGCAGCTGATCTTCACTTTCCAGCCGAGCCCCGACCGTTGTATTTGCATGCGCGGCTCAAGACTTTCCTTCGTCGTCGTCTTCTTCAATCCTCTCCCCGCCGACCAAGACGATTCCGATCTCTAAAACTGCTTATCGAAAGACGTTGCCCGGGCGCTGACGATATGCGCTTACGATAGGCCGTAGTGCAGCACTTGTGACCAGATTCAATTCCCGTCGTCTATTCGCCCGTGGTCCCTCATTGCACTGAAAGTAGCGATACTGATGCACATAGATATAAATAGATGTTTACGGTGTGTTAATAATTTCTTAAAACCTTTTATTGAAATTCAAATGAACCCTGATTGTCTGTTTCAACCTCTTTGATGTTCATTTTAATTATTAACTTTCACAGGTTTTAGAGACCTGATATTTTGTGCGCAGCTCAGTCTAATGGAACATTTCAATTTATAATTTTTTTCGGCAACATGATGTAGGAAGGCACTTTGTTCAAAACATTCGTTGAATTAATTTCTTTGCAAATAAATAAATTAAATATCACCACATACCTTAGTGAAATATTTAAAGATATCAACATCTTAAACAAAAAAATTATGCTCTTGTTGATGTACGTACGTATAAATAAAAGGTTGAATCCCAAATACGAAAGAGTTTTCAAGAAAATTTAGTTTCACCTGGGAACATTAAGTCATACCATACATACCATGACCTATGCCAAAGACAGGGCATGGGTCATAGTATGGTCTGCCTGGCATACTCTTACACATACCTATGTGCAGCTAAATAACATAAATAATATCTTTATCATCAATTGTAATCAAATCTAGTTATATATTAATAATTAATACTATAAATTGCACACAATTTAGCAATTTTTTTAATATCACACCAGGCTTCTTATATCAGTTGCACAAGGTATAATAATAACTTTACTTTATCTCTATAATTGTAGCTTCTAATATAAAATGCACAAACTTCCTGGTTGTGCAAGTCAAACGTTCAAGATTTAAGGACACCAACCTACCTCATGTGTTCTTTTATCTATGTCTCCCTCCGTCAATTTCCATTTGTTTTATTTATTTTATTTGTTCATTCTCAAGTGAGTCACACTTACTATATATATATTAGATATGTGTGAAACCATTAAATTCAAATAATCATAATTTCCAACGTCCGTATATCTGTGATTAACTATCATATGTTCACAATACTACCATATGTCTATGCAAATAAAGTGCACTATGTCACCGGGCATCGTTTACAGCGGTTGTCACAGTGCGCAATGTTGTGAAAATATATTACCCCGAACATCGGCAAATTGTAAGGCACCGAAGTATTGTGTGATTGCTCAGCACGGGTGATCATCTTACGGTCGCCGTAGCGCGTAGCCGTAGAGCGTCCGCCATGTGTGCGGTGAACTTGTGTTTGATTTCCGGCTCGGGCTTTCGTTTTTCGATCCCGAGGTACTGGTAAAAATGTGCCCTTTATAATTGCAAAAACGATTAGAGGATATTCACTTCAGTATTTAAAAATTAGCCATTGAAAGAAAACGGCTCAGTAGGTTCCAAGGCGATCCTTGAAAAATGACGATAGGAAAAATCTAATTAGCAATATTTAAAAATTCAGGAAAATCCTCACAGTATTCCCGCATCCTGCATCCATTTGTTTATTGAGACTTGGATTCAGCAATTGTTTTTTATTGGGACGACATCAGATATATGGAGTTGACATTAAAATTGCACCGGGGTGTAATAGCTGCTTCAACGATTATTTTCCACGGAAAACCTCTTTTGTCGCTCCCATTGTATTCCATCTCTGTGTCTTTTCTATACTTTGCCGCCATTACATCACTTCACCGTAAAACAAAGTTGCCCGGGCGAGGCTCCGTTGAAAAAAAAAACACGTGGACCAATCGGGCGGAAAATGAGTCGGTGGATTTCAGTGGTTAGGCTGTGATTGGAAACCATGCTGGCCATGTGTCCTGATGAGTGGCGTCATCATCTCGGCTGTCGCACCGTTAAGGCCTATTTGCGCGACAGCTAACGAAGGTGCGTCGCGATACTTTCCGCTAAACCGGTCTGTCAGATTCGACGGTGAGTCGCGGGCTCGGGGAAGATTGTTTTCGCTAAGAGTACTTGGGTTTTGCGACGGCGAAATTTGTTGACACGAGCCCTAATGCGTTTCTTGCAAATCGGGTGTAATGTCTGGTTTTCGAAATAAGCAAACAATTAGGGATGCTTTTCAGCGGTTTTATTTCCATTATAAGTTGGTCTGGTTGTGACATCTGATTATTGACTGGCTGGTTTTTTTTACTGATTGTGACCATCCTGGAGTAACGAAGGAAATTAAATATATTTTCTGGATTAAGATTAAAAAAAATTATTTTAGCTTTTCAGTTATTGAACACTCAAATAATATTGAATATATAAAAAAAAAAGTATTAAAGACTCAAAAATTAAACCTCAAAAATACCAATAACTTTCTACACTTAATTTGAAGTCAGTCAGGTGAAACGCAAACTAGATTGCCAAATACTTGTGTAAAATAAATGAACAAAAACTAAATCTCCAATTAATGACAGGATTTTTAAAAAGAAAAAGATATGGAAGCAAGTCAAACATTTACAAATCTGTGTCTATTTTTAAAATTAATGGAATTTCAAAATGATAATATGATAGATAAACTGATAGACAAAAATTTTGAAGCAGTCCTTTTAATACAAACTAATCAATTATCGTTTCTGTTGTCATTTTCACTTACAAATTCGCAGTACTGACCAGGTGAACAGTAATTGAATCCAACTCGTTGACACGTCGACGTAATGACTAATTTCGTTGGCAAGTGTCAAGGCGGGCTCCCCCACTGCACGTGCCGCGTCTACGCCATTGAACCCGCGACCAAGATGTGCAGCCCCCCAGATTTTCTATTGCACACGTCTATACGGTATATCCTGTCGCAAGGTTAGGCACCACGCAGTAGCAAAGTAGCAGCAGCGCTATCTCTTCGCCCGATTGGCGCTGTCTTCGAGGCCGCCAGCTCCACCTGTCTTGGTTCGCAGCTAACAAGAGCCTTCCGTTCTTTCCATATATTTTTGTGAAGTGAATCGTGATTGGTTCTGCAACACGATCACGTGCAAAGTTGGCATGTCTGAACATGCAATGGGAGTACGGGGTCCTATATTTCAGTTAAATGAAGATCGTGTATTCGCGTATTCTGTATTCGATCCCGGGGTACTGGTGAAAACGTGGCCGTCACACTTTGCTTAAGCAACACAAGGGGCACATAATCTCCAATAGTGATATGCATTACAGTAAGAAAAAATCGCACTAAATTTATTGGGCTCCATTAAGTATTCTAACGAAAAACATTAGAACCTTAAAGTCTTTATAGATTTTATTAAATATTCCAACGTTAAACGTGTACGATTCCGATAACTTTACATATCTTAAAAATTCTAAAGACTATCTGGCAATCAATCGTAAAGCTCTGTTTAGATGACTGATCATTTTTATCTTTTATTTATTTGTTGATCAGTTTCCATTGGTGATCGCTTTGAGCCACTCTCTACGAGAAAGTGGTCTAAGGAGTCTTTGTCAAAATAGTCACAAAATAGTCACTGTACTGGAATAATTTTCGTATTTTGAAATGCACATATTCCCATAATGCACATATTCACTATTGAGCTGTATAGGATGTTATAATATGACCTAAATGATATGGTATGTCAGCTGTCACATTCGAATACGGATTTGTTCTCACGTGCTAATTTTTTTCCTACCGTCAGAGGCACTGCGATCGTAGGCAGGTGGCGACTCCGAACCAGAGGCTCCGCGCAGCAAGGCTGTTGGGTGTGTTTCCGTATAGAGCACGGGGCCAGGTGAATTATTCATGACGTTTTTCGGCGTTGGGTTCTCTCTCTCTCTCTCTCGGTCTCGCTGTTGGTGCCCTCATGCGAGCGTTCGCCGCGCGCCATTACGGATTTACGGTTATGCAAAAGGCAATGCTGTGGCATCCTGAAAGTTATTGTTTTTTGTAATATAGGCGGTGCGCGCTACACCCAAACAACAACGGCGGCAGCAGTGGTGTGGCATGGCGGCTGGTGTGGGTGACGCTTAGAGGGATACTGGCTTACGTTAGAACGTACTTGTATATTATGTTATCCAGGTGGATCGTGGCTGAGAAGTGGAATGGCAAGGAGCGCCACCTGTTAGCCACTTGATCAACTTATAGAAAAATTATCAATTGGCGTTGAGGAGGGTTTTTTTTTATTCTTATTGATTAATTATAATCTCTGTATTAGTTTGAAAATTGATTTTTTTCTTCTTGTTGTTTATGCAATTTAAGTGGGAAATATTTCCGCCGGTAAAACGGGATAGAATAAACGAGAGCCCGCGCCTGGAATTGAACCCGGGACCGCTGTATTTCTTCTACTTGCGAATGGTGCGATGGACCTTTGCTACGACGAGTATCACAGTGCAAAATGTCACCTAAGTTTTTCGGCAGTTTGTTCTTCTATTGTGTTTATCAAGCAAATTTTGGCAGGCTATTTTGGAAAGCTATTTTTTGTTCTATTACCGAAAATGAATATTAGAAAACAATAGAAAAAGGTACAAATAAAGCCAGAGCAATATGCATCACGATGCAATCAATAATTAAATGTTACAAATTTAATATTTGTCAATTCATGAACTATGAATCAGTGGATTCCCTCTTTATTCTATGAGGCTGTTTGCGGGTACATCTTGTAATAACGTTTTCTCGTTTTTACAATACCATTTGTGGATGGATGACTTTGTCCAGTAACACTGATGCGTTTCTTGGGTCGAAACAGGGCACCTCTTGGTACACGTGAATGTACCGCGATCGCCTATGAACCGTGAGCCTTATATAGTACACGGGGTATGGCAGGGTCCGTTTGTCGTAATAGCGTTTCGCCATTTCTTCCCGGCCAGTTGATAGCGATGGTGTCGTCGAACTATGGGGGCCGGCGGACCCGCCAAGTCCTTTGAAATATACGCGTACGGGCTCTTCTTTTACCGACGCCCCATCAATATGAGAGACGCGACCTGTAAGTATTTTTCCGTGTTGGCAATAGGTTCCCCCTGCCACCACTACCACCACCACCTCCTCCTTAGCAGGTCCAATCTTTCAATGTAGTTTTTTTTCTTTCTCTTTCTTTACCGGACCTATCAACGTGACGTTGTCTTGCTTCCCTAATTTATTACGAGATTGGCGAGCTGTCGACTGGTTTAATAAGAGTTCGGGAAGCGATTTTTATGTCTTGAGTGCTTTTGCGAAATGAGTTTTCAACCTCCATCTCTTTTCTCACCAAAGTCCTATTTTCTTAAAATAAGAAATAGATTTTAATAAAGCAAATGAACGGGATTTCTTTTTTTTTTAACCGATTTTGTTGTTAACCTTTACTTGTTAGCGTTTGCAAACAAAAATTATAATACGTTTGTGAGCAATGATGTGAATTACATGTATAGTGTAATATATATATTTTTTAATCACCGTAGTGCCTAGTGCACTACAGGATTACTGCACTCTCGGATCTCTATGGATATTTGTGAGGGGCAGGGAAGGGAAGGGATGAGGAATGGCAGCTGGAATAGCCAGGCTGCAGGATTCACACCTAAGCTCTGGACTCCATAATGGAAGCTCAAGGGTGACGCCAGTACCCCAGGCTAACGAATAAATGAAAGCCTGCGCCGGGAATCGAACCCGGGACCGTCGGCTTCGTAGGATGTTGCCTTACCCACTGAGCCATTGGCACGTACTAATGTCTGTAATATGATAGTTCGTAGGTACTAATTATTTACAATTCGTTTAATTAAAAGTTATGGTTAAAGAAATAAATGCAGAATGTTTTATTTTTAGCCATATTTGTGGTTAATAAACTACGTTGAATTTTCTCTTGCGATTCATAAATTGTTGTAAACCAAAATCTGGGCAGTGGCGCTGCGAAGTGTAATCGAAATAAACTAATCGACTAGTTTAGTAATCGAAACTTATCAAATACGAATCGCAGCGCCACTGTCTGGTATGTCAACTACACTTACTATCTGATTTTATCTTACAACTACCTGCGAATCTTGGAACTGAGCTGTAAAAGTATTTTTACAAACATTACAACATCGTTGGTGGTACGTTCTCTCTTGGTGAAATATTTAAGCGTACTATTGCTTAATTTTTTTCTTCCGTAAATCCGATTAGTTGTTTTTCCTCGGGATGTATTTTGAGAGCTATTTAAAAAAATATTGTAAATCGGGTTTAGATATTTTTTTTCTTGGTGTACAAATTTCATCGCGCAATGCCTTTAAATTTTCTATAATCGGATTAGTTATTTTTTCACTCGCCAGGTAAGTTGTTTTCTCGTGAGATATTTTAGCCCCACGTTCTCTAACTTGACTCGACCCGTTCCCTTTAATATATCGTACCGGATAGCTAACTGTTGTTTAACTGGAACGTGTTTCGGCCAAGCCCGAAAAATCAGACTTTTTTCCTCCCCATACAGAGGTACATACGAGACATACGAGAACTCCACGTATTTCCTGTTAGCGTGGAACATAGCCCTTTTGGCATCGGCAGATAGACTATATTCTGGGTGGGAGGGGGGATCCCCGGAAGGTCCGCGCCCGACGGTTCTCGTAAAAGAGACCATTTAAGTCCCTAATCAGATAAATTCTATTTAGCAGAAGGATTGATAGCTTGTCAAATTCCCCGAACGCCGTTGCTACGGGGGCTCCGCGACTCGCCGCGCGAGAGATGTTTCATTTGCGGGGCACTAAAATGAGAACTGCGGAGAAAAAATAGCGTATTGGAAATGCAGCGCGGATATCTGGGGGGAAAAGGATGTGAAAAAAATATCCGCGTTTTGTGTGTGTACAGGGGTTGGACATAATAATGGAAACATATCTGTTGGTGCACCTCGTATAGCTGTTTCCATTATTTTGTCTAATCCCTGTATGTGTGCGTGTGCGCGTACGCGATGGTGAAAAGTTAGGAAATCGGTCGTTGGGGATCTGGGCCCATATCGCTAGTTCTTTTTAGAGAGGAAAAAGAGGAAAGGGAGAAAAAAAAAGTTTTGTTGACGTCGGCACGTTTTTTACGACTTTCTTCTCTCTTTTTTTCGCTTCATCGGAAATACGGTCACTTCTAATACAATTTCGGTGACGAATCGTTTATATAGAAATTAAATTTTGTCGCTTTTCCGCCTTTATTCGGTTGTCGCCGGTGGCTTTTCAATTGTCATTGGAATTTCGTTGGATGTCGTACGAGTACTGCAGTGCTGCCGAGGGTATGGAGAAACTGACTAAAAGGATAGGTTTATTTACGTTTATTACATACGTTTATTTAAAGCATTTTTTTCTTTACAGGATTACTGCATTCGCTTCTATACAAAATAAATACAAAATATATAATACCGGTACAAAAATACAATATTAAACAAAGCATACTATAAGTGTTACGGTTTAAGCAGCCGCTTATATTTCAATCTTTATATATATTTTTTTTTTCAATTTACCCTGGAATATTTCATTTCAAAAATATTTTTGTGAAAGTTTGGAAGCATCGATTTGGAAAAAAATAAGTTCCGAAACTGATCTTAGGCTTTCTATTGGTAATATCTGTTAAGTCTTTAATAATTTTTTATATCATTATTATTTTTAATTAATTAATTTTTTTTCTTCAATTTTTATTATTAGTTTTGTCTGCAATCCTTTTTGTGCGGCATCTTTTATCTACAGAACATGTTTTTAAAAGTAGTAATACATGGCCAAGCGCTTTGAATATGGAAGCTCATTATTGATTTACGTGTAATTCTCTATTACCGTAACATAAAGTACAATATTAGAGCAAAGTTCCTGCTATTTAATTCATTTATTAACGGTCGATTTAGTGCAGTCGTTTTGAATGGGGTTTACAAAATTGTTCGAAATAAAAATTCATTTGATAAACACTATTTGTAGGTGTTATTTACAACGCCCTAATAATTTCTATTCACGAGTGACCTGGCTCATGGGTTTCGTAACATGCCTAACTCTAGTAGTGGTCTAACTTGTAATTTCTAACTTCCTATATTAAAATTATGCTTTACATCGATGTAACATCGGCAATTATAAGTTCGTACCTGATAATTAAGTTAGATGCGCATACAAAGAAATAAATTCAATTGAATATTGAAACAAAAACAATACATTTAATTAATATAATAGTCTGCAATGTCTTGGGTTTGGAAAACATTCATAGACAAACGACCTCCATGACATACAAATTGGACGCATTTGCAATAACTACATTGGCCGTAGTTGCTCGTTTATGAAAAATGGTAGCAATACTGTTTTCTATACGAGAGTTCGCGAGACTGTTCGTCTTACTTTCCGGCGTTGTGCCGGACCATGTTTCCTCCTAACATTTAATTGAATTGAAACAAAACAATAAACTGAAATACAAAGATAAAAACTATGTATCTAATTTTATTGTATCCAAATTTCTGATATTTACGAGTTTGGAAAATTATTGGCGACGATTTTGTGAGTTTGTTCGATTTACGTTAGTTTCTGTATAGAGTCGATCTATACGATCTCCACCATTATTCATCTTGATTTTCGGGGCATGCAAGTTCCCTCATTGTTGCTACCGTAGTACGAAATAAAGGCGGGTGGATTCGGTTAGTAACCAACGCCCCCTAAGAAGTAATTTGCAGTTCCCGTAGCTGCTGGCATCAATTGGCAAAACCCGAAAAACATCACGCCATGCGTGTCTCTCTGAATGGAGCATGTTTTGCCCTTCTGTGTACTCCCCCCCCACCCCGTATAATAGTTCGTTATGCAGTAATCAAACTCTTTGTTGTAATGAAGATGTTCACGCCATCGCCCAGTCCCCTATTATTATTTTTATCGATGTCCGCTGCTATTCATGCCCACACCAAATATCCCATAGTTCGTATACGAAGCCACACGACCATTGCTTCCGCCGTAGCAGGGATCGTTACGAGAGCCGTGGCGCGAATTTGCATATATTGGCGTGTAATATGTAATGGGCGCTCCCCGACATCGCTCCATGAATATTGAGCGCACGTGCGTGTGTCGGGCACGTGATCTATGGCACGTGATCACTGGTGGGGGCGTTTGCTTGGATGTACGCCCCCCCCCCATCCCACTCCCAAACTACCTCACGATCGATAAATGGGGATCGAAATGACCTCGGATAATAATTTCTGAGGATATCACGATGCCGATCTGTTTCTGCTATATAGTACGTACCCCACCCAATGGAAATGAGAGGAAGAAGTCATGTAACTGGGAACCAGCACCTGATAGTCACATAAAAGTAGTGTGAAAATTAGGTTTATTTTTGGAAAGTTACTCTGAGATTAAAAATTTAGGATTTTCCGTCGAGCAATAGAAAAAATGGTTAATTTCCAGTGTTGTGTTGAAAGTTGGCTTGTTGAGTGACAAGGCAAACAGTTTTTAAAATAAAATAATGGCGAACTCATTGCATGAAGCATGCAATGAGTCTCGCCAACTCACGTCGCCCGTTATCCCCAGTCTTGTCCTGGGTTTCACTATTATTTTATTTTACATTGAGGACGACATTTATGTACTTTATACTGCTTCACGATCTTTCGTGGTAGATTTTTGTACATCTCGTTTTGAGTTTTTAAAATAACGGAGACGTCTTGTTTGCGAGCATCCCGAAATTACTTTTTAGAAAATTGTATTAAAAAGTACAGTTTTTGCGGCCAGGTAGAGCGAGCTGCTTTTCCTTTATTCGATTCCAACGTGGTCCCTTTGGTTAGCAGTATTAGTTTATTAGTTTATCAGTTTTTATCAGTTTATTACTTTATCAGTAGAAGCTGAAAGCAGAGTAACCTCATGGCGATATTTCAAGTGAAAGGAACGCCATCTGGCGGATGAAGGAATTCATTAATTGCAATTCAGTAAAAGCAAAGATTTGAGAATAGATAAGTACCGGAGTCGTATTCATCCTATGGCGTCGTAGTCACATATTTAACGTTGCCAAGGAGACTTACACGTATCAACGTTTTTGTCTCAAAGTCAAAAGTTTAGATTATTCTTACATGGGTATCTTTAACGTGTAACTGACAACGTGCAGGAACGGGTTTAAGGGCTTTACTTCCATTTCGAAGGAATATTTCCTAATTCCTTGGTCGTTGCTTAATAGTCACTGTTGCAAATTTAACAGTGCAGATTTTTTTTTTAAATCGCCGTAGTGCCTAGTACACTACAGGATTACTGCACCCTCGTGTCTCTATGGAGATATGCGAGGGGCAGGGAAGGGAAG
>JAUJYS010003167.1:0-13524 GCA_033995665.1 Melogona broelemanni | reverse complement strand
TTTCACCAATACCCAAGGATCGAATAAACGAGAGACTACTCCGGAAATCGAACCCGGGACCGCCCGCACCGCAGTCCGTCGCAATACCGACTGAGCCAGACGGGTCGTATAATATAAACGAACTGAGCTATCGACATTGACAATCTTTTACACAAATATATTTTCTCTTCTATTTTGTTAAAACTCCGAATTTCCTATCCTTCCCATAAGATCAGCGACTAGACAAAATTATTAGTAATAAACGAGTATAGACCACTGCGAAATCGTTCACTGACCTTTAACGCGGACCATGACGGTGGTGTTGACCGAGTTGACCTCGTTGGTCACCTGGCAGCGGTATTCGGCGCGATCATCATCCTCCAAATGGTCGATAACCAGAATGGCGTCGGACACGTTACGCGAGTCCGGGCTCAGCTTGATGCGATCGGTCAAGTTCAAGCTATATCCGTCTGCGGAGACATATGGCGGGAGATACGTAAGAGGGGGAGCAATCTATTCATATCGACATTTGTTCACATAATTCGCGGATGGACTTTCAAGAGACTGAGTTTTTTCAATTGGACTCACTCTTAAACCATGTGATGACTGGTATCGGGTAGCCATACACCGTGCAGTTCAGTTTCAGTCTATCTCCTTGCACCATGTTCATCGATTTAAGGAACTTCTCCACCTTGGCCCTGGCTGTAAGATAAAAAATTAAGATTTAACTTGTGCCCAGGGAGCCATTTCAAAGCAATAAACCAGATATATTTATGTTGGTATATTTTATAGCTTAGTATTTTTCTGTACAAGAGCATGGTTGATTTAAAACCAACTGACTTCATGTGAAAGAAGCAATTATACAATAAAAAATAAGAATTAGTTTGTAAGAAAGTTTAGAATATATCATAGATTTTTTTAATGTTGTCAAGAGTGCTCTGTTCCACAAAGCTTCGTATTTAGTCCAAATTTTATATCACAGAAATAATATACTTGTAATTGACATGTCAAAATTTACTTCACAAGTCAAATTTTTAGTGTATTCGAGTTTTACACTCTTGAAATTGACGTGTTGCATAACCACGATTCTAGCGGCACCCGTCAACACTATTCAACGTCAGCACACAGTAGGAAATAATTTTCTTCTAGTGGAAATCTGCCAGCCACTAAAGAGGAGCCACTTCCAGGTCTATCTGATTAGAATGCAATAATTTAATACAATCTGAAGAAAAAAATCACCAGTTGCCAACATCATAGTAGTGAGCCGCACAAAATCCTGGACTTACTTTTCAATATGACGGTCTGGTTTCTAGACAGATCTCCCTCGATAGCGCACATGTAGACGCCGGCATCATCGTCGACGGCTTTGATGATAACCAGAGTGTTGTTCTCTTTGGTGTACTGGTACTTCGGCAAGGACACATTCAACGGCATGCCATTTTTGAACCTAGAACATAATTGAAAAAAGATAATATAACATTGTTACAAGTTTAAAAAAAAAAACCTGTTTCTCAGATTCCCAAAAAAAAAATTTATTCGCTTTATTGTCAAGGTAAATATCTAGTACATTAGATTAATCGTAATTTTGTATTTTAAAACGAAAAATTATTATTTCTGGAATATTTTGAAACGTTCAATCAACTCACCAAGTCAAGTTGATGGTGGAATCGTAAGACACGTTGCACGTAATGCTCTTGGGATGACCAGGCTCGACAATCCATGGTGAATGCGGCTTTTGCTCTTCGGCGGCGGAGGCGGCAGTAGTGTCTAAGGTAAACGGGATAACCAGCGTTACAAAAATACATACACGTATTGTAGGGAGGGGAAGCAATATCGGTAATACAGCGTCGACCGTCAAATTTAGCCTTGGTGGCTCAACATTAAATGTGTAACATTGTGACAAATATATTTCACAACCTGTTCGGATTCTACCAGTGGCTAAACCAACTAACTACAAAGCAGCAAGTCCAAGTATCTACGAGTTGCATCCACACACAAACACAAACTATCCAGAGAAGATTGCATTTCACTCCAATCAAATTGACTAAGGAAATTGTCAAGAAATTCATAAATTCAGTTCGAAAGCAGTACATGTATCCAATCGCACCCCAAACATTAGATAAGTAGAACTACACAACAATATTCGAAATGACAAACCCACACAAAATACAATCTCAGCACAATCGTAAAAGTTACAATAAATGAAGGATTCATAATGTAAACGAGTGCTTCTTCAATACAGAGTATCTGGCGAATCTTTGTTTAAAAGTTTGCAATGGAGTTCGGATAGAGTCGGGTCACAGCTCAACTAAATTGACTCCCAATCAGATTCGTATTTTCCCCCAGTTTCACAGCGTACAGTGCAAAAACTAAAGAAGTTTCACAAAACAATCCCGCATTCATTTGCAGCAAGAAAAGAAAAAGACAGGATGCATAGCGATACACTCATGAAATTTAGTTAAAAACCACGCCAGAAAAACTGTCGTACACTAGACGATAAAAATTGTTGATCAATGGTTTATGGCTATTGACAAAACAAAAGTGAGCACACAAGGTAGTAACCTTTCGAAGTACCCTACCTAGTACGGCTGGCTGAATGCCAAAACTCTTAACAAACAAAATGATTAGGGCATCAACATTTTTCTAAAAATGGTCATAAAAACGCAACTATCCCGTTAGTAAAATGCAAACTACATGTGATGCAAACTACTGAAGATTGTATCCCTGTATATCGATAGGAAAATCATGTAATTTATCTGAATCATTCGTGAGAGCGAGAATATTACGAAATCGCGGTCGACGAAAGATTCAATTGGCAACGAGTGAGTAAGGCCAGAGACAAATAATGGAGATACCGAGCTGCATTTTCGCAATTAGTCTTAAATGCCTCGATAGTTTATATAATTTAACTGTCGGGCCAAGTTCTCCCACAACCCTTGAGCCACTCTGCCATAAATTTATTAATGAAAAATTTCTCGTTTCTTGCGAAATATCGATTAAAAGAAACTTTTAAATGTTTCAAAGTTGGATCACCAGTTCTGAGCGTAATTCAGACTAATTCTCCTTAGTTTTGAGATATGTATTCGAGGTCGACCTCATTTTTTTGGTGGCACAGCGGGGAAGCATACTACTGGTATATCCCAATGCGCAAATTGTCAAGTAGCATGAACGTATCAATCAACAGACCGCTTAGAAAAATAATCTCGTGACAATGTACATGTGCAGACAAACTCCACATCAAAAAACCGCTAGGCTTCGTACCGATCAACCAGCAATTAACGACTAATAAGTACCGTAGTCGAAAACTTGTTTCGCAAAATGAGCACGGTGCATACGAGAAATGCAACATCTACGATCGTTTTAACACCACAGCAGCTTCAGTTGACTATTAGCCGTTTGAATTGAAATAAGACAAATGAGAATCTGGTTGCATTTTGGATATGTAGCGAACAATAAATAATATTTTGATATATTCGGCAGTGTTGCATTAATAATTAGACTAATGAATAATGTCCTTTTTTATTTATTACCCCAGGAGCGAATATCAATACACAGGAGACTCAGTACCCCTCGTGTTGCTATGGCAATATAAAAGGGGGTTGTTTTCACCAGAATTTTCACCAATTTTTCATCTGAATCAAATAAACAAGAACCCGCGCCGGGAATCGAACCCAGAACCGCAGTCGATTGTAACTGTTACCCTAACGTTGTGAACTTGTCATAAGCTGATCCTTTTTGCTCATAAGTTTGGAACCATCGTGCAATTCTATTCGGCCAAAAAAATCGCAATTCTATTTTTTTTTTTAAACTAGCACACCCGGTACAAGTAACGCGACCAAATGATGCAAGTCAACAAAATGACGAAAAATTTGTTTCACCGCATGCGGTTAAACAGAGATGATTGACTAAGCCATTAATTAGTAGACACATTATAATTTCGGTGCAACTCTAGCAGCAAATTGGGTAGATAGAGGATGATGATGATGATGGGGAGAGAAGGATTAGGTTTTACCGCCGAGGCACGGCCAAAAAGTTCTCTCTGCACACGCACACCACACTCGGCAGCCACAGAGGCACAGAAAAACAACAAAAAGTCTCTTACCAAAGACTACGCTAACGTATTGGAATCGCTCCAGGTCAAAGCTATAGCAGCGATACGAGCCAGTGTGGTCGGGGTTTACATTGTACACGGTCAGATAGGAGATCTGGTGGTGGCCGGCGGCCTTCACTTCCACCCGCTGGACGTACTCGGGACCCTCCAACTTTCTCAGGTCCTTCGTCCACTTAAGTTGGTAGCCGTCCGGCAGGATACACTTAATGGTGAAGTTGGAGCCCACCACTACAAAGCGGCTGGCTTCATACACCACCTCTGCGGGGCGGTGGCGAGACGGCAAACGAAATAAAAAGCAAAAATGTTGACAAAAAATAAAGGACGCGAGGGATATGGTCGCTCGCATCTTTTATTCATTCGAGAACACATTCATACGGATTTTTTTTAATTAAATTTTTTTTATAGGACATTTAATTTATTTGAGGTTATTGCCAATCAAAAAGAAATAGAAATAAAACTTTAAATATTTTAATGAGTCCAGTGAAAATATATAACTGCTTATGTGGTCCATTTTTTTTAGACAGTCCATTGCGTGTTGCGCGATACAACACAAATTTATGCCGGAAAAACATGAACCATTTTTTAAACATCATGATCGACAAAGCGTGAATTGTTTGGCCGCCGCCTACGTTGATTTTATTTTAATGAATAAATGTATGAGTGTAATTTGACAACTGATGCACTTTTATATTGGTACATGTATACAATGCGAGTGAACAAGCCCTTTTAACAATAGATGCCCACATGAAAAGCACTACAAGCATTTGCTGCATGAACAACTGATCCCTCACAATATCAGTAATCAATTTCGGAATGAGTAAATCGGTGATAATTATGAATCCCCAATCGATCATTTGTTTTCTAAATGAAATAAGCTTATAAAAAATAACATTGCATTCAGCGTCTATTCTATAAATTTGACGATGATGGCCACATCGCATTGTCACTTAATTGGGTGGCGGCTGTCGCAGCAACCAAACCAAAACATAACCGAAATCAATACAGGTACGCTTCACCAAAATTCGACATGGAAGCCCAACAATGTGGCCTCGGACGACGACGAACCAGGTCCGCGTTGTTTACCTAACCCCAATTAGAATTGTCGTCAGCTCGTTCATCGCAAGAGGGATCGACACGGTTCGATAACCCATTCCCTTATCTACTGTAAAGGGACCTACGCAACCCCCCATACGTGACCGCGCACTAACTCCGGCAGTTGTCCCAAAATCGGAGCACATTTTTGTGTGTAAGCTGGAGATGTAGCGGGAAAAGTGCATCAACCAAATAAATTGGGTTTCTATCATTTTATTTAAACGAGGCCCAAATTGATTAAAGAGAATATGTGCAACTACTGTACAATCAACTGTAACCTATCTATGTCAGATTGCAGAGTGGTGACCAATCTATTTACACAGGTCGTGGCCGTTGTAAGATACCAACCCCCCACATAAATAAGCATTAGTTTATCTCTAAACTACTAGCTCGAGTAAACCTAAACATTTAATAGTATTTACTGAACAAAAGTAGTAGCCGTTCTTATTTAATTTTAAAAAAATCGGAACATTGCGACAAACCGCGTATGCTGGACGAAACGTGTTCAAACAATTTAATTACTAAAAAATAGTGACAATTTAAAAAAACACGATCTGCTTGCAAATACAAATTGTAAATGTAACTACATCTCTATTTACCGATGATCCCAAAGACGGGTTATTAAATTAAACTAAAAATTTACAATCTATAACTATACACTTTCCATTGGGCGAAAACATTACCCATTATTACTTTAAAGTGAAATAAGACTGTTGATGGTAGCATGTTGCAAGATTTAAGCAAAATTCACAGTCGAAATCTAAATAACGCGTTGCTACAGAAACCCAAGACTGCATTTCCGCCATTATTCCTCATTGACCACCATTGATTGTTTACAGAAACCTGGCAAGTGATCAATTGAGCAGACTCACAACTGCAGTCACCTTATTCACCGAGGACGTTTTAACAGGCAAATGGAGAGATGATTTCGCCAATACAGCTAGCATGTCGGAGTCGATCGAGGGGAAACAATACAGAGTAGACCCTGGTCCGTACACAGAACACGCGCCCACACACAATGGTAGACATGGATCATTGATCATTTGAATACAATACAAGTGTGCCAAATGAAACTTGCATTTTGGGTCCACTACGTAGAAATGCAACAGGGAGGGCGGATTCAAATCCGAATACACATTGCCGATACAAATTTTAGCAAATAGATTAAGAAATTTCACAAGTTTGGGATATTTCTGCAGCAACAGCTAAAGTTTTGTTCAGCTTTGACATAAATATCTACAAACTTGCTAAACACACCAACATTTAAGCTATCTTGAAATTTAATATACGCTTTTAACACCAACGCTTAAATGAGTTTTCAGGCATGATTAACTATTCAAATCCATGCTTATTTTTAAAACTGAACCCAAGTAATTTATTAAAACATAGATATGCGTATGTACACTACGCAAAATTTAATGGAATTACAGTTGTATCCAACAATGTCAGGCATTGGCTAGATTACGTACGCGATGTGCTAATTTTTTTTTTTTTAATCTGTCGTGTTACAGGTAGATGAGAATTTCACGACAGCCAATTTCAATACATTCAGTAACAATGGTTACGCTGCTCTGTACCATGGATGTGCTTTGTCACGACGCCAGTGATGCAGTGGTAATGGTGGGACGCGATTTTTTTTTTTGTATAACATTGGCCGCCCCAACAACCTCGATCTATCAATTATCTTCAAAATTATAGCTCGTGTACGTGTAATTTAGCCCATTTCAATTTGATAAGCGTCGGCAAAAAACGATTCAGAGATTGTAGAGTCAACTTCGGATGGGAAGCACTGCAATTCGGATCTAAACTTAACGGAAATTATAAAAAATCTAAATCCAAATCCAAATAGCTAGTACAAGATACAACTACGTACGTGGACAGTAAGCAAAGGCCACACTTGGCCAATAATTGAGGAGCTGTAGAAATTAAGATGAACGTTCGTTTATTTTTAAGACGGTAGTTCACGACAAACTATTCTCACAGCAATAGCCACAAGAGCTGGGCTGCCGCCATAATTCGTTACGAATATAGGGTACACATCGTGTTAATTAGAAAATTTCAGTTAACGCGCCCCGCCGCGGTATGACGATGGGTCCGTCGTAAATCGCAGAGTGTAATACCATCATGACCTGCGAAGCCCGTGCCTCAATTAAAACAGACCATAAAATGATTTATGCGCCGTGTGTGGAAATAAGTTGTCAGACAAATGGCCTAGGAAACAACTTTGCAAGTGGCTAATATGTGACGAGCTAATCGTGTTGACGCAATCATCAAGGTTAGTCGTCAGCGGGCAAACAGTACATGTTCGTCTACACGGGCTTTGAAATTCTAAGGAAATTCAGACGTCATCCAAAGAAACTGCTTCGTAAGATGCAATTTTTGCGGTGAACATCCCTTGCAACTAACTTACAAGATTTGGGATTGCCTATTTTATCAGTACAATTTCAATTCTAGCAATTCCAATAAGCTCTCCGCCTGGTGTTAGCTCTCCGCCAGGTGTTCGTTCGACCAGGAGATAATTTCGAAAGCCTAGGCTTGATTGACCTAAGTAGGGATCTTTAAAGTGTACCTGACAACATACAGGCACGAGACTCATATCCTTTACTTCCGGCACGAAATTTTCCCGCCCGAAAAATTCAGGAGGTTATTGAACCCGTGTTACACACAACCTAAGTTTTATTGACCTAGGTAGGGATCGTTAACGAGTACCTGACAACGTACAGACTCGGGCCTCATAGCTTTACTTCCGGCACGAAATTTTGTCGCCCGAAAAATTTCGCAGGTCTCTGTAGGGAACTGAACCCGCGACTCTGGAATAGAAGACGGGAACGCTATCCACTATGCCACAGATACCTCTACAAGATTCGCAAAACCAAACGCTATTATAATAAAAAGTTATCTAAAATTTAACGTTTTGAATGATAAAAAAATGGAACACGCGGGTCAAAGATCACGTTATACGCGGGGCTACAATTTGCAGACCCAGTTCGAAGAACTTCCTATTGTACAAGCCAACTGCGCAGGCCGGTTACAAGTGGATTGATCCTAGTTTCTCTCCCGGCACGTTATTAAAAAAAATGTTGCAATGTTAAAAGGCCTGCCATACAAGTGCCAACTCATTCTCCCACACAGCAACGCCAAGTCCATCAGGTTCACGAAACAAGTCTGAAAAAATAGCCGTGCAATTTGGATAGTCGCCATAGGTTTGAGACAATCGCGCGAACAGCGTCTTTAAAAAATGCTCCTCCACCATCGTGTTGCCTCATTTAAGCGTGTGAACATGGTATTATTTATTTCATTCGATTACGTATTTATTCCTGAAGGCCACGTACATTTAGGCAATACGCCATTGCAATGTAACTGGTTGGGGCACTAACAGAATTGCGCTTAATTATTGCTTTTCGATTTTGGATAGCGAATAGCTAAATTTGAAATTCTTTAACGCAATGACCTCTTTCCCACAATAAATAGAAGGGCGATAAATTTGGTCTCCTGGTGGCAAATGACAGTGGATAACTTCGCATCAAAACCAATTGTGTACTCTGACCACAAGGGAGAGTGCCAGAATGCCGGATGCTTAAAATTTAAATAAACGATATCCACTATATTACTGTACAGAATGGCAACCATTATGTTAAAACTGATGTGCAGTACAGATAACTTTATTTGTACAAAAAACAAAAGCTTAAATAAAAGCTTTATTTCATAATTTTCACTTTCTAGATTTAAATGTGTGGTAGTTGGACTGCGAGTGATTGATTCACGAAATTCATACAATTACGTTATTGATTGAATACTTTGAACGGATCAGGTGGGCTAGTTTATAGCTCATCTCTCTGTTCGTGGCTCTGCACAAAGAGCGGGTTTATTGCACATAACCATAGGCCAATAAAGAGGATTCGACCTCTCACAGCTCCGATAATTTAAAGGGACAAGGACGAGGTCATACGCCCCCAATATGGGTACAACGCAGGACTGCGCCGAATGTACTCTTCAATCCCGTACCATACTTTTCTCTATCTAGACCTACATCATGAACAAACATTGGCAACTCTTTTGTAGGCTATCAGTCTGGATATTGTCCTTTGATGCGAAACGACCTGAGAGAAAGTATGTTTTTGATTAGACGCAGAGATCTGAGTAGGATGAACCCATGGTCAGGCCGGGTCCTACGCAGCGATCCCTGTGCTAAATCAAAACATGAAACATGGGTGAAACAATGAATAGACCAATTAATTAATACATCGGGAAAAGGTTCTGATTGACAAAGTTCATCGGCCTTGGTCCTTCGCATACTTCCTTGGTCGAAATGAAGGTTCATTTGGAGGCAAATTCCAGAACAGAAATAGGTTGTACGTGTTGTGAACTCAATCGAGGCAATTTCTCGATACATTTAGACTATCTTAGAATACGGTAGCAAATGGAAACGGCAGTCGAGGACATAGACAATGGGTGGGATGCATAAGAACGAGATTCATGAGCGGGAAACTTAGTAAAACAACGGGGCAACTGCGAAAATGGGACCAGGGTTAGGCTTAAAATTAGGCCTAATCAGTGAGAACTGGTTTCTTTGGTTGGACTACCGCAAATGTAGCGAGTCGACTCTTACCTTCGCACGTCGAATAGGCTATCATACAGGCGAGAAGGAGGAAAGGCAGCGCCCGGGAATCCATCTTTTATCTTTTCGTGCTCCGAGAAATATACAAACGACCTCCACTACGGCTAATAATAATTGACGAAGTGAGAGCCAACAAGACCTGAGACGAAAAACCGCACACGCCCCAAGGTCTTACAGGCCATTTACATTTTTGCGCTGATTGCAATCGAAATATGGTGCGACATTATATTAAATCGAGCGAAAGCTGCATAGACTAACAGAGTCAAGTCAGAGTGAGCAACGGAAGCGCAGGCACCCCAAGGTCTATTCGAATCAATATATATGTGCTAACATGGACTATCATGGCGGATTTCATAATCGATCAGTCACCAAGCGTAACAACCAGCAGGTCAGCTTGATGATAATTTGGAAAATGGTTGCGCCACCTGGTGATGTTATCCGAAACAAAGTTTAACCCGGGCGAGACTTGCAATGTGTGGAAGTTGGTTGTGTAATCGAGAGATGGCGCCACGTATTTTCGGACGGTTTATTTTGTACGAGAATACCTTGCTAACTAGGCTTCTATCGATCATATGATGCGGATGCGCGCTGGAAACCTCCGAATGCTGTTGTTCTGCGCAGGGAGCGCTTCGCTCACCGCTTCATAACTTTTGTGTTTGAGAGAATACATCGGCTGTGACATTGAACGGAAAATATCGCTACAGAGCTTAATTTTTCGCGAAAGTAGAAATGTTGTTAAAATAATTATTATCTTGCTTTTTAAACAACCAAAGAAACCAATTGCAAGAACGACCTATAAAATTGGAAAGTGGGTGGTCAGGAATCAGGAAAACATGATTTTTCGATGAACAATAAAATAAGTGCCGGTGTTGGGAATCGAACTCACGTTCATGATAGCGTACATACAGCAAGACCCCATTTGTTGTTTTTGACCCGTTTTTGCCGAAAACCAAGATGGCTGCTGAAGCGGCTCTTGCATTAGGAAATACAAACGAAACTCTGGATTCACTATCAAAGGAGGCGGAAACGCTGAAAACAAAGCTCGAAGAGGAGAGACAGAAGCTCAACGATGTTGCTCGTGAGTCAATTGATTGGGAATTCCCGTGATCCGCAAAATACTCTGAACGGATAGGCTTAGCCCATGACCTGACTGGGGCAGGGCCCTTTGCCCCGACAATTTTTATTCTCATTGATAGCTTGCCAAAACGATCCCGAGTACTTTGCAGACTGTGTAGTGATGTTGCAGCCCTTTTTTCTATCTATTAAGGCCCATACATTTGCATTTCGCTTAAGCTACATGGCATCGCAAGGATGGTGCAGTGGACCCTGGAATCCGGCCGGGCATTTTCTTGTTCCGGGTTCGAGCGTTCATGTACGATCAATGAAATTTTATGGAGACCAAGTTCGACGAATACCAAAGGGATGCCCAGTGATGTCATTGTTTGAAACTAATGCCGCCTGTGTGTATCGTCATATGAGCCTTGTCAAACATCAACGTCATATCAGTCGACCTGATGGGCGTGTGCCCTGCCAAAAGTCTTACTTTCATATTTGGAATCTGCAACTTCATGTTGGAACTTTTGGGAAAGCTCAACCATCGATGTACATATACAGTTATTTTTAATTGAAAATGTGTTTTATTTAATATTTTTTAGTTGCCACCGTGGCCCAACGTCTTGAGAGTCTCACAGCTCTAAATATAAAGCCCCGACGTGTACTCAAGGGTCACCAGGGCAAAGTGTTATGTTCGGATTGGAGCCTGGACAAACGACATATTGTCAGCTCTTCTCAGGTACTGCTAAGTTGATCTGTCGTTCATCAACTATTTAACGTTTTGTTTGTACCATTTATTACATATTGACATTTATTATTTTAACATTAACACAATAATTTCTATTTAAAACGTAAACAAATTAGTTAATTCATGTGCCAAATTTTTTGTATTTTCTAGGATGGCAAAATGATCGTATGGGATGCCTTTACTACGAACAAAGTAGGTCAAGAACAAAATATTGCCACCGAATTTTGATCGGAAATGTTATCAACGTATGAGATTCAGATAGTGAATGATCTAAATGTTGGAAAATAATTTATGTTACGCTTAAATTTGGAGACTTGTTCACCCATTATTACTTCATGTGATGCGAACGTCAAAATACATTTAAAATTTCGACCCAATATCATTATCAACCAATCGCTTGCCCTATAGGAACATGCGGTGACAATGGCTACCACATGGGTGATGGCCTGCGCTTACGCCCCGTCCGGAAATCTCGTGGCTTGCGGTGGATTAGATAACAAGGTGACGGTGTACCCACTCAGCTTCGAGGAGGACGTCTCCACCAAAAAGAAACCCGTGGGCACTCACACCAGTTACATGTCCTGTTGTACATTCCCCAATTCCGACCAGCAGGTGATTATCCAATTTGTATTAAATTACGAGATCATTAGTTGTAGCAAAGAATTGATGATGCCTTTTGTTAAGAAACTTATTCGGATTTTATTATTATATTTGTTTAAGATTCTCACCGGCAGCGGCGACAGTACATGCGCTCTTTGGGACGTGGAGAGTGGCCAGATGTTGCAAAGTTTTCACGGGCACAACGGTGACGTGATGGCCATTGATTTGAGCACGTCGGAGACTGGTAACACCTTCGTGTCTGGGGTAGGTTGACAAACGTTTCATATATCTCTATATAGAGAGAAAATATTAAATCCATATGAAAAATCCTGCACTGATGGATCTTTGACTAGACCGTGTACCTATCTGACCCCACGATACACTCTTTGAACGGCGCTGGGGCTCGCGACTACCAAAATGCACTTGACAATGCTTACTTGTCAATTAATTGCCGTTACACCTTTGATGTTTTATGATTAGGGTTGCGACAAGATGGCGTTGATTTGGGACATGAGGACCGGCCAGTGCGTGCAGTCATTCGAGGGCCACGACTCCGACATCAACACGGTCAAGTTTTACCCCAGCGGCGACGCCATTGCCACCGGCTCGGACGACGCGACGGTAAGCGAATAGTGAAACCTTCAACAGATTGCGTTGCTATCGCGTGCAGACGCGAAAACTTTCGTGAAAAATCTCATAGTTTTGTAAGAAAATATTTCGGCATTTTTGCGTATCTCGTGTATGCTTGTGACACCACGAAAATATTGTAAAATGAAATATTGATTTGTTGTTTTCAGTGTCGCTTGTTCGATTTGAGAGCCGATCGCGAAGTTGCCGTCTACACCAAGGAGAGCATTATTTTCGGCTGTAATTCGGTGGACTTCTCCCTCAGTGGTACGTCTAGAAAACCGTTTCGCGGTTTGGTCGTTCTGCCGTCCGTATATACAAACTGCGCAGGTCAAATATAAACGATCATTTTTTTCATTTTGGTGGTCAGGTCGTCTCCTGTTTGCCGGTTACAACGACTACACCGTGAATGTATGGGACACCCTCAAGTGCACCCGCCTGTGCGTACTGTACGGCCACGATAACCGGGTCAGCTGTCTGAAGGTGTCGCCGGACGGGACGGCTCTGTGTACGGGCAGCTGGGACTTCACGTTAAGGGTAAGTGACACTTTTATGATTTCTTATCGCTCTTTGATAAGGTGATTGACCCAAGCGAATATTTTTTTCTTTGTACTTATTTTGTTTTTCTTGGACTTTTTTTTTTTTTTTTTTTTTAATTTCAAGGAAAGATAGAAATGGTACAAACATATAGAGCAA
>JAUJYS010003166.1:0-13525 GCA_033995665.1 Melogona broelemanni | reverse complement strand
CCTGCGCCGGGAATCGAACCCGGGACCGTTGGTTTCGTAGCATGTCCCCATACCCACTGAGCCATCGGTTCGTACATGACACCAAAGTAGGATAGCCGCTGCCACAACACCATGGCTTCTTTATAGAAGCCATGGTGCTACATTTGTTCAGTTCATGTTTCCAGTATTCTTATAAAAAAAAACGAATAATTAATGCGGGCAATCTTAAATCGAATAAATGAGTGCATGTATTCTTTCAACATTGAAAAGCAGCCATAAAACTATTTTTTGTCACCCTCAGACCCCCGTGACACTGCGTTTAACCGTTGGTCGTAATTTTTACATCGTGGTTGCGCAAATGCGAATTTCTACATGTAAAAGCTCAATGCCTGCCAGCAATTAAAAACATATATTAGATTAACGGTGCCGTTTTTATCGCATACATTAAATAAGCAAATAAACTAGAAGCACTGAGCTAACCGTTTTACATTTGCGACCATCTTTACGGCCTTGCCCATGTGACGTTTAACTCTTTTGGAATCTCCCAGTGACTATTTTTAGGGGTGGTCGACGGATATCATAGGGTCCAGCGAAAGAGTTAGTCCGACGCTATCAGCGCCTCTGGCGTGTACACCGTGAGTCATACGTTTACGAACCCTTCCGCCGTAGCTCCGTAGTCAGCTAAAAATGAACTGATTGTTGTGAAATTGGCACAAACTCAGAGCATATATATATGCGAACCTTCGACCTATTTTGAGCAGTCTTTTCGCGCCATCACTTTTATTTTGTCGCAGAAATTTGATCGCAATTTTCGTCATTGCTTCCAGCAGAGAGCAGACGATGCAATGCGCGCTAGTTGCTTTTAACAAAGCGCCACCTCTAAAATACAAAATTCGTAGCGATAAATTTGAAACGCAAAGATATTTTGACGTATCCAAGCAGGTTGAAATGTTTATCTCCGATAAAATCCAAACTTACGTAGACGTAGAAATATAGATGACACAATAACGCACAAATAAACGCCGAACTTAGAAAATAAAACAACAATGTTTTCTCGTCTCACTCCGGCGAATTATTTTTTTTTTTGCGTTATTGTGTCATATTTGTTTCTACGCATACGTAAGTTTGGGGAAATTCGAATTTAAAAAAACTTTAAGAAGTCATTCATACTGTAATATTTTTGTGCCAAATTTCATAACACTCCAGTCGTTTTTAGCTTAGTTATGGAGCTACGTCGGGAGGGGTTCGTATTCTTATGAGTTATGACTAACAGTGTAGTTTAATCCCAGCCCATTTTTATGGCTTTTCCTCTTCTGGCTCGTTGATGACACGTGTAAATCAAATGAGCTGGTCGTTAACCAGCGTTATCGCTTTTTAGGTGCATGTCAAGCCGAATTTCACCCGGTTTATGAATTAGTAATTGTGTCCGAAATAGAAATTGTGGTTAGTATTTAGTGCTGTGCCTCTTGTATTGCATGGTCTATGCCTAGCGATCATGCGGGGCTCACGTCAGAGTGCTTTTATTGTTCAAGTGCTGCGTCATTCGATATAGGTGCGCTTGTTATTATTTAATTTTGTGTTCTATTTGAATCGAAATGTGTTTGATTAAGCGCCTGATAAATTATTTTTATTCGGCGTGTAATTTTATTTTTGTTTTGTGCATGAATCTAAATTGAGTAAAATTTAACAGTAGAATGTACACTTTAAAATATACTTTTTAACAAATATTCTCAATTGCGCACTGCAGTAAAAATTTCCTTTTCATGTTTCAGAAGAGCATTGGCCAATTTAAAGATTAATTCAACAATATATTTTAATTATTCACTTTTATTAGATGACGTTTTCGTTCAATTTTGGATACATGGAGATGAATGGCACATCATAGAGCCATTTCATAGATGCATATCTCGTGGAATGAATAATTTTCCTTCAATAATATTATACTCTTAATAGTTAATTTGGAATGCGTCTTTTAAAAAAAGATAATCTCTCTTAAATGTGAGGTCTTAAAAAATAACCTTTAAGATTATTAATTTTTAAATTTATGATCATGGAGAAACATTTGTGTCAGCAACAACTATGTTTTTAATTATGGGAAAATTCCCCTCACTGTAGTGAATATCATTACATAAGATTCTGCACCCCTCGTGTTGCTATGGCAATGTGGATGTCGAGGTAACATTAATTTCGATTTGATTTACGTATTCAAAAGTTCTATTTTGGAAGCACGAAAGCGGCAGTACAGTGAGGACA
The DNA here is from genome assembly GCA_033995665.1 of Melogona broelemanni. Lineage (NCBI taxonomy): Eukaryota > Metazoa > Arthropoda > Diplopoda > Chordeumatida > Chordeumatidae > Melogona > Melogona broelemanni. The sequence goes on along the minus strand of JAUJYS010003166.1, from coordinate 11,293 downwards.
GCCTGCTTACTGTAAACTTGTCATCACCCACAACACCGACTGTGAGACACTTTAATGGTAGGAGTCAGGAAACGTAACGAATGGATGACCAACAGACTTTCGTAGTTTAAATAAAAAAGTTCGTAGATTCGTTTATTCCAAACCCACGTCAAAAGACGTCCCACGTTACAGTCGGTTGTGTATTGGTATTTTACAAACACTTGAAATCGTTGAATGACAAAACAATTCTCATTAGCAAAATTTGACAATGAATTGACAATTAAAAAAAACAAGTTCAGTTAACAAAGCTGATATTTTAAATTAACAAATTTAAAATTATACAATTCGAACTTTCAGAATTGAAATATTATTTAAAATAAATTTTGTTTAAACTCTAAACAATTAAATATATCACAATATTTAATTTCAATTTAATACGACAACAAACACTATGTTCAAACGTGTACGGCGATATTGCGTGTGTACGTGTCTGTGTGTGTTCGTGTGTCCTGTTCTTGACTCAGAACATGTGACGTCAGTACTGCTGGAAAGCGTCCGGTTCTTGACTCGGAACACGTGACGTCACAGAAGTGAAAAACAAACGGGCGTGGATTCCGGGTGAAATTACGCTAATCAACAAAATAATTTCAGCAACAGAATGCACAAAACAGAGCTACAAAAGCTCACCACAAAGTTTAAAAACTTTGAACAAAGTAAACAAAGTTACTTTAGAAAGCACGTGAGTAGTGTTTCCAAGCCTGACCAAAAGGCTTAGGCCTCAACAACAGGGCCTGTCACACAAGGGGGAGGACTTACTGCTCTGAAGGCAACCCTACCACCCCATAATCAGAAACGACAAAACTCACCAGAATTGAGGGAATCACCAACCTCGAATTCACTGAAAAGAAAAACTTTGATGGCTAAATTCAAACGCTATTTTTCCTTTCGGAAAAATAGCCGTAGCGTCGACATCAACCAGCTACTCCGCCATTTTCCTTTTCTTTTTTTTTTTATCGACGAGCGCTTTTGCGCTCGCCGCTCTCTCCGAACGCGTACGCTCAGAGAGAGCGCGCGCACCACGCCCCCAGCGGCACGCCCGTCATCTCGCTACCGGGCCGGCCCATGGCGCCGGCCCGTAGAGTGGCGCCAGCAGCGTCCCGCCGGCACTCTACAACGGAGCGGGAATCAGCTCCGCGTCGCTGGGGGGGGCGCAGATTGCGCCACCGGACTAGTGGGCGCAAATCCCGGCCTTTGACTGGCCGGGAGGTGAAAGAGTCTCACACCGACTGCTCTTCGAAACTACAATGTAAATATCGATAGCGGCAAGGTTTGAACGACAATAATAATTTCGCTTGCGGGTCGGGGAGGGGGGGGGGGGGTTGTGGTTTTCAAATTATGAAAGTCCAATATGTTTAGGAGGGGCTTCGATGATATTCTTTTGCAAGTTGGACGAAGGGAATGGTTATTTTCTGGTTTCTTTTTTATACATTAATCTTAAATCCTTAGTAGGAGGGGGGAGGGGGAGGGGAAATGACATAATTATGGTTCTTTTTCGTAGAGGGGGATTGCTCGTAAACTGGGTTCGTTTTTCTGGCAAATTGGCAATGCTTGAGCCACCCCCCACTGAAATTTCCCTCTGAGCTTGGAGTGCCACCGCTATTATATTAATAAAACCAAGATGGGGCATTACTTTCTCGCAATTTCTCCGCTATACATTATATTCTGAGCCTTTATGTGTGTGTAGCCGCTAAATCCGAAAATTTACAGAACTGGTGTACAAATTTAAGTGAAAATGCGCCAACTGTACTTTTTGTGCAATAGAAAAGACATACAGAGCAGTTAGGGGTATCTATATAATGTGGTTTAGCTTCATTTTTTCTCGAACAGTGAAACCGGAGGTTGTACTAGTATTTGTACGACTTGTTGTACTTTAGTATTTGATATTTATTAGTTCGACTCGTAGTACGTTAGTGTATGATTTGCGAATAACATTTAATTTTTCTTAGCGCGATAACCTATGTTTGACATGAAATTAAAAGCTTGCATGCCGCGGATGTATGTTCGTATAAATCTTAAGATGGAGTCCTACCGTATTTTTTAGCATAAACGCTCGTACATGTATTTTTTATTATCAAATTGTTCATACGACACGCTTTATTATGTGTACATATATACCGTCGCCAAACCAGTAATATACTAGAAAATAAACGGTAAGACTCTATCTTAAGCTTGTACATCCGCGTTATACGAATTAAAAATTTCATATTGTACATTTTGTCCTTAGTTTTTTATCAAGACTTTTCTTAACCCACTCGGTATTACAACGTGCGGTGGTCCCCTGTTCGAATCCTGGCGGAGGATCTCGTTTATTATATCCGGGGTATTGGTGAAAATGTTCCGTGCCCCTCACATATTGCCGTAGGAATACGATGGATTCAGAATATCATGTAGCGATATTCACTACGGTGATCGTAAAAATTAAAATTAGAATTACTACTTAGGCTACTAGACGTTTTTGATGCTGCTTTTCTTTGGCGGTTTATAAATGTTTTGACTTGATGCTTCCCTTTTTATTTCCATAGTTTCCTCTGCGTATATTGTTTATGCTTGAAACGGAAAAATAGAAAGAGTCACGCTACATTTTTTTAACCGCATCATGTGAAATTATCTGATTATTTTGTTAAGTTGTAAATAAATTTGTATTAGTCAGATACTTTTGTACTCTTACATAAAGTATTTTAATTATTTTGCTCGTGTTTTTAATAATTACTGATTGACGATATGCATAACAAATGAGTTTTAGAGTAGATTAAAATTAATTGACACACGCATGTAACAATTCACTTATTATTAATACCCCCAATCATATTCTGAAACCGAAACAAACGCTCACCACTCAGTTAGGAAATTAATTACTGTTATGTGAATCGTTCATCATCATCATTCTCATATGGCCACCGAACACTGAATACTCAATTATTCCAATGAGATTATCGATTTTGTATCATAAATTTTACTTGCTTTGTGTCGCAAATATAACATGTTATAATGGGTGATAACTGATTTCTTTTGACAATCTGTGATCACTATCACTGTCGTGAATGTCACTACATGAGTTCTGTATTCCTCTGATCTCCTCGAAAGAATTTTATGGAAAGAAATATTTTCACCTGTTCTTCAGGATCGAATAACAAAAACCCGAACTGGGGGAGCTGAACGCGGGATCGCCGCACCACAGGCGGATGCTTTACCACTGAGTTCCTTTTGAAACTGCAGTTCTTTTCCTGCAGACACTTTTTTCCAACAGAAGTCTACGGTTCCTTTTGAAACTTCTAATTGGTAATATTTTAATTATTTAAAATAAATTGCAAAGAAAAATTTGAAAAAAAATTTGCATTGTAAAACGTTCATCTCTCATTTCTCACTGTGGATTTTAATTATTTATTACATACGTAATCAATCTTTGTTCCGGAGTATTTCGGAAGCTTCAAGGAGATACATTAAGGAAGTAAATTGATTACCTCCATTCCAATTATAAAGGATATAATTCCAATATAACGGTGATTATTTCCCGTCTAGTATTTCCGCGGTACTTCTGTTTCTGTTCTCGCCGTGGGAACATTGTAGCCCTAATCCAATTTTCTTTTCGGTAACCCTGTTGACGAATATTCGAAGCCCGCGTATGCAGCGACTCCCATTTCATCAGACCAAATCGAGAAAAGCCGGGGAAAAAAAAAGAGGGCAAAAAAAAAAGTTGGAATAGGTTCTCAACATATGTCGGCGACTAGAATAATCCGTTTATTTTTCTGTGTATGTAACAAGACTACGTTCGTACATGTGTATATCTTGTATGTGGTGGTGGTGGTGGTGGTAATAGCGGGAGGAGTGGATGAGGCAAAATGTCTTTGTAATTAGAAAGCTGAGCAGACAGCAATGTATAAAACACCGGCTACACCGCGTGTTCGAAATTAATTTCATTTTTCGACGAGCTTTTCGTAATTTTATTTGGCATGACCGAGACAATAGACAGACTTTCCAGTTACGGTTTCGCCTGGTATAACTAGGCCTATTAAAGGAGGACTATTTTTTTGTCTCCGTTCCAGTCGTCTCGTTCTTTTTGGCGGCTATTCGCACAGGCATTCTCTCTCTCTCTCTCTCTCTCGGCTATTGGCGGCGGTGCAGAGCCCAGATTGGTCTCTTCTTCCTCACTCTCTCTCTCTTTTTGTCTTCCACTTTGCTCGTCCCACTTCTTTGGCCTCGTGCCAAGAACAAGCTGCATCGTGGCTTGTTGTCAACTAGGGCTAGCCTCATTCGATACGAAGTTAACTCGATTGGAGTTCGTGTTGGAGAAAGGTACTTCTTGGGTACGGCGATTGGCGCATTTATTTTTGAATGAGTTATTTTTGGACGCCTGATGTGTATTTTAATTGTACGGTGGTTGTAGGCTCGGTGCCTCGATGAACGATAAACTGACTGAGCAGACCGAGGCCGCGGGCGATCGAACTTTGCGGAGCCGGAGTAAAAACCGTGAGGGATGCTCGGACAAGGGACGGAAAAATACGGTATATAAAGTTATGGGTAGGGCAGCTATTTATCTATGATCAAACTACGGCAATTATTTATTTATTTTGAGTATTCAAGTTGATATTGCTTGATCAGTCGCTTGCTGTTCATCTACACTTTGTAATTCATTTTTGCTGGGGTACCAGAGATCACCAGATTACCAGAGATCCGGCGTTCAATACTCAGAAACTCTTTAAAAAAATTAAGCATTTTTTATTCAGTTAGCCATACTTTTCTTTATATGTATTTTTTTTAAATCACTGCAGTGCTAATCACTAGTGTCGCTATGGCGATATGTGAGGGGCAGGAAAGGGAAGATAAGGGGAATGGAAACTGGTGCAGCCAGGCTTCCAAGAATCATTTGCATTTGCGAAAGTTCTGAATCTATTTTTGGATGACGTGATCACGTCACATTGAACATAATTATATTTTAGTGCATCCAGTATCTCTAATTACATTTTATGTCCTTCAATCCAATGTTCACTCCATTTCACTGAAATTTGCTCGCAAGCCGGTCGAAATTAATATTATAATTTCATTAACTATTTTGTGATGTGTCATTAACCATAACCAACATTTGTTCACCAAGACAGCCACACTTCGCATTACATCATTACAAATCAAATTTATCATTCAGGCATATTAAATTCAGTCGTATTATGGCGCGAGGAAGAGCTAGAGAAAAAGTGTCTTGGGTAACGCGCAAGATTTATTGACGTATCCTGACAGCGATTGAAGCGCATTTGAAAAACAATAATTTGGTAGAAAGGAAATTAAACGCCATCTTAGTGGCAATACACGTTCCCGAAAAAACAATAAAAAATATGTGCGCGTTTAGATATTAAGCGAATATGCCGAGAAACGCACAGAAAAAATATATAGCAACGGCAATAACGAATTCGAAACACATTTTTGTTCTAAACGGACTCGGGAGTTTCGGAATGGGTTGCTAAATGGCAATATCTGTTTTTTCGACGAAAGCCAAAGAAAAAGCAAAATGCGAATTTTTCTTTTAAGTTCTGAGATATATTCGTTGGGTCAGAACTGTTAAGGAAGAATGATTTTTGTTAGTATTTATAATTGTTTATTTTAATAAAGCTATTGAAATTTTGGGTACCATACCAGAATGTTTAGAATAAATGTTGCTTACTATTTCTGTATACAATACGAGTATTGTTAGTTAAATTTATTGTGTGTTTCATTGTACCGTATACTCCAGTTGTAAGTTGCAAGCCGTTTGAAAATGTGAAAGTCACTGGTCTACACTAGACAGATTGTATAAAACCTAGACTTTTTGCTGCTTGGTTAATTTGCCAAATTTGCAGTTAGTAGGAGTATATAATTTGTCCACAAAAGTTCGAGACAGAATTTGTTAAAAAATACAAATTTCGATAAGTGTTTCAATAAACTAGAAAGGTACTTAGTGTCTGCAGTAATTCAAGTTGATAATTTTTTGTCTAATCAGACTAAAAATTCAAACTTGATTACGACTAAAGGAATTGTATTGTGCGCTTTAAGAAATTGGATAGCTGATTCCATTTTTTTCCCCTAGATAACGCGTGGATCGTTAAAATGCCAAGTCAAATAGTTTTTTGCCAAATTCATTATTGCTCTCGTCTACTTAATCTAGTTAAATTTTTATTGTCTGAAAGCAACATAAAAATGTATGAACATTTTTGTTTAGAATGCAATAATTTGCATACTTTACAAGTCGGTTCTTGTTAGTCGCTTTATTCGTAAACAACGAACTAAATTAGATTAGTAAAAAAATAATTTTATGGCAACCATTTCCAAGAGTCTTCTCGTATGTTTGAAGAATAGCTGTTTCTTTTTTTAGCGATTTTTTTCTATTCTTCGTTTCCTTTTTATTAAACTTTTCTATATTTTTTTGCTGGTGCTTGATTTTTTTTTCATGGTAGTATCAAACGGCCAAAAGTAGAGCGATTCCCAACGATTGAAACATGTTTGGTAGTTGAGTTTAGCGTCGGCTTAATCATGTCAGCCGAATGTTTTATTGGAGTATTTGAGTCAGCCAATCGTGTGGAAAGGCCTAAAAAACCTTAGACATCGATCGAATAGTCAGACTAATGAAATCAACTGTTTAAATTCATTTTATTCGAAACTTTTAAATTGTGATATGCGGTCATGCCCGTTACTAATTTTTTTTTTAAATTCACCGTAGCGCCTTGTGCACTACAGGAATACTGCACCATCGTGTCTATTTGGAGATATGTAGGGGCAGGGAAGGGACGGGAAGAGGGATGCAGCTGGAATCAAGTATTTATTTAACCGTTAAATTGGTTGTGGGCTAGTGAGGGCCAGTTTTTCATCGAATCGAGGTTTTCTATCTAATTGTGTTTATATCTAGGTAGTCTGATATAAACCGACTTAGAGCAAAATATTTTATTGTCAAACATGCGGCATTTAACAACAATTGTTGACTATCTCTTTACAATGGGTTTATACCTTTAAAATTCAGAATAGTTATAAATATTTGGTAGATGCCAAGTTTTGGTAATTTTATTCCAGAAGGTATTTCCTGTTTACATTAACATTTTATTTTGTATCCTATGGTGTATGCACTAAATACGAGTAGTACGTAACGTACGTTACAAAATGTTACATTTAGTCATTCTATTTTGTTTCTCTCTGTAAAACCAAAAATTATTTTGGCTTCTTATTACCTAGGAAAAGTAAAAAAATATATGCACTGTAAAATGATATTGATTATAAAACTTGTTTCAATTCTGATTGATGAGCATGTGCGAAAGCAAGTGAGAAAGACGCGCCATCACCCCCACCTCCCCTCCGATAGTCCAGATGGGGTTGAATAGAGATAAGAAACGGCCAACAACTACAATTTTTCGCTTTCTGTCATAAATGTAAATGGCCGGGAAGATGGAGACGCCAGACGTTCTCCGAAAAGCTCACCAACAAAGTGTAAAAGTTATATTTCATTTTATTTAAATGTACAACATTTAATAAAATAATTTCAAACGAACGTCGACAATGCGTAATTTATTCCAATCACAACGTCGTGCAGCCAAATTCATCATAAGGAGATAAACATCCTGCACATCAGTTATTTTTTAAATAAATATCTACAATTCTAATTGTTAATTAACGAGTCCGACTAGATTCTAGTTATTTAAATTTCGAATTTGTTTTTAATTTCCTTCTTGTTTAAACTGAGTTTTGCTTAAGACGAAACTCCTCACAATGGCTAAAAGCATGCAATTATTAGTGCCTTCGAAAGCAATATTTTTGCCTTTCAATTTTGTATCCAGCTGTTCTGGTGAGAACGTATCTGCTGCCTCTGACGTTCATTTTCGCTCAAAATATTGCTTTCTTACCCCAGCGGGGTTTATTCACTATGTTGGAAGGACGCACGATGTTCCGTCATTACGTCTGGTCGACATTGAGTCAGCATCGTGATTACTCTCTCGATGCAGCCAGAAATATGTTTTTTAATTAAAAAGTAACGGTGACATCAGGCTGGGGGGGAGGGGAGGAGTGGTTGAGAGACGACAGTTCGTAATTTCGGCCTACCATTTGTTATATATGCATGTGGATAAGGCGACTCTTGCTTGACTCAGCTGAGGAGACCTGAGCTTAGAGACGGTGTTCTATTATTGCACGAAAAACCACAAGAAATAGTCTAGGAATATAAAATGCATGATTTTTTTTTTCGTTCTCGACGAGTTACGGACGTCGCAGCAGCTCAGTGGTAGAGCATCTGCAACGTGTGTGGCGATCACGGTTTCTATTCCCAGCTCGGGCTTTTGTTATTTAATTCTGAGGTACTCGTGAATTTACAATTTTAACTCGCAAGCAGACTCTTAGGATACTTATGTGGGGGGTGGACAATGTGCCCTCTCACAATTGCTTAAGCGATTAGAGGAATCTCATTTTATGATATTCGTTACAATAATGAAAGTTGCGAGATTACCTTATGTTTTCTATATAAAAGTGTCTGCAAAATTATTAAAATTGACTGAAGCAATGATTTAATTGATGTGACTTTTTTTTTGGTTTTGCATATTTGGTTTTTATTTGGTTTTACATATTTTTAATATGTCTGGTTTCAAATATATTCGTTGATTTCGACACTAGCTTTAACCCAAGTTTGTCTTGGATCCCAGTATTTTTGCTTGGTATATAGATCTGCAAAGAAAGTATATATTTTTAATTTTACTCACTCAAACGAATCAAATGTCATGAAAGATTAGGACGGTAATTAGCTTGATCCCAATATTTCAACAAGAAAATATTTGTCGGGAGGTTTTTGGCGTGATAATGGGGACGACATCTTTGCGTGTCAGCGGTTCTTAGGGGGATTTACACGCATGTGCTACCAGAGCACGATTCAAGCAACCAAATGACAAATTAATGTCTCAACATAAATTGTCAGTCTCATTGAGAGAAAACCCGCGTTGACATACCCATATAAGCCACGCGAAGAGTTCGGTGTTTATCCGGCGTTAAAAGCGAATTTTAGGGTCTCGCGTTATTCCCGCGCACAACCGAATGTGCACGTGTGTACACGTGTGAATTACTGGCTGTCACGGATTTTGTTCGGAGGGGAACCAACGCGCCCCACCCACAGACTAGCTACTGTATGTATTCGTGCTTTGGTAGCGCTACGTTTGCGTTGTAAATCAAAGCGACTTGAATCGAGGGGATTATGGGATAATGAAAAATGCTTTAGTTTGCAAATAATTTTAGGTTTTGATTTCCTTTTTCAACTTTGTCTTTAGTATTTTCGGTCTACTCAAGTGTGGTGAAAACATAAGCGAATTTCATTTGGATACTATCGCTTAAGCCTGTCCGAGGACCGGCAGCATTTTCTCAGGTTTCGTTCGAATAGTGCGACTATCATGACGTCACAGTGTGACCTTTGCTTCACAGAGGCGTTGTAGTGGCGTATTCAGGATTTTATGCGCACAAGAATTTGTACACGCAAAATGGTTGAAACTCTTTATTACATAGAATTTTATTTTATTAAAATAGTTGCCATTTGCATGAAACAATTACAATATGTACCAGCAAGCCTTTTTCTAGCAAGCCATGTGTCGTTGGTCAAAATACAAATTGCGCACGAAAATGTCCAATTTTGACATGTCTCCCACCCATTTTACCAAGGTGGCGACGTAGTAGTTATACCTTACATAAGGATTCTGATATACCCATAGGTGGGAATATTTTTGTGAACCAGACAGTGGATCTTACGGCTTTACTTTCATTCCAAAGGATGGCGTGTGGGTTTGAATTTTTCTCGCTGGAAAATTTACGGCGGTCTCGGTCGGGATTTGAACCCGAAATCACAGGCATTTGACCGCGAATAAGCTATCCACTATGACACACGGCTCATCATGTTATTCGGGTTCGATCAAGAAAAATAGTTTCCTTTATAAGCATTTAATCTTTATAATTTGGTATAACATTTTATTATACAACGAGCCACAGCATCCACCCGATAATTTAATAATAAGTATTCAAATTACTAAACAATTTAGGCACGATTAGCTCAATTGTCTATGAGGCGTACATAGCAAATGCACTCCCTGTCATCTTTAATCCAAGATGCCTCAATTTGAAACTCGCTCACGTACACAATCAGACTTCTTATTGTGGACAAAAAAAGCGAAATTTACAATATAGTATGAAGTATTGCTACGAGTTTCGCTCGAATGTTCCTATGTGAGCGTCTGGCGTATATCAATCTTTCGCCATTCGATCGTTGGGTTCAAAACCGTTGCAATATCGACGTTGTGTTGGTTGACCCATAATTACCGACTGTAGCATTTTCTCCAGATGTTTTTACGTCTGCCCGACTGTTTACCGCCGCAACCGACGGCGGGGGGTGGGGTGGGTGAAGGGGAGACACTGTGATTCGATCATTCACCCAGCCGCGTCGCATGTGCCTCCTGAGACTTAGTGTTCATATTTTTAAGTCTTCTGAACACATTGTATCCCACTAGTAACGAAAGGTCAATTGTTTTTTTTTTAATAAAAGCGCAACGCGAGAAACCTTTTCCACTAGTCATTCCACAAACCTTTTCCAAAGCTTCCATTGTTGTTGTTAAGTACCATCGAGTCGTTTCCGAACCCTGGTGACCCTATGAATAAAAGCTCGCCAATGTATCTGATCACAGACTGCATCCTGTAGCTGTATAGGATTTAGTCCTGAACTCTTCTTGACACCATCAATCCACTTCTTGCGTGGTCTTCCCCCATTTTCTACTTCTCTCCACTCTTTTGAGCATAATATCCTTTCCCAATGTCGTCTCAGCCCGCACGAGAAAAGAAAAGCTTCCATAAAGAGGAATAAATACAGTGAACAAATCACCCTAACTGATGTTGCGCCGCATAGCGCCGGTGTCATACAATTTGCCACTTTCGGGCGGAACTTTACGTAGCGTGCGTTACGAGCATAAATTCGTACAGGGTGCCACGAAAGTACAACACGCTTAAGAAAGACTTCACTGTACACGAAGGTGTAGAAAACGACGTGAAGTTACACTCGTCGTGACCCAGTTGGTCTACGACGTCACTTGCAACCGACTGCGGTGCGGCGGTCCCGGGCTCGATTCCCGACGCCTGCTCTTATTTTATTTAACCACCGGGGTACTGGTGAAAATTTTGTCGCCACCCGTGGCTCAGTGGATATAGTTACAGTCTACTAAGCGGGTGGTCCCGGGTTCGATTTCCGGCGCAGGCTTTCGTTTATTCGATTCTGTGGTACTGGAAT
>JAUJYS010003165.1:0-13526 GCA_033995665.1 Melogona broelemanni | reverse complement strand
CCTTCCCTTCCCTGCCCCTCACATATCTCCATAGAGACACGAGGGTGCAGTAATCCTGTAGTGCACTAGGCACTACGTTGATTTAAAAAAAAATAAAAATTATCAGTAACAAAAAAGTAATTAATCTTTCAACACGCCAAAAGCTCCGGTAATAAAACGACGAAATTCTCCAAGACTACATATGTACTCTTAAACAAACAATGTTTTTAAAAACTCAAAATAGCCGCGAAATCGAAAGCTTATACAGGTGATTGGTTGATGTTATTTGACCGGTTTCCAAACCCTGACACTGCTTTGCTTCTCCCAACTCACACCAACTTACCCACATATATTACCTGCAGAAAATTAAATTTTAATTTAGATAATAATTACCATCATCAATCACCTGTATATGCTTTCGATTTCGTGGCTATTTTGAGTTTATAACACCTTGTACATCAACGGCTACAGCGCTAGGAGAAAAATAAGGTCTTCTCCCCAACCTTTACGTTTTAAACAAACAAGTAAGCGGTGCAAAAATAAATAAACATCTTCATATCCTAACGCACCTCCATTTGTCTTCACCGCTCCAAAATGTATATTCCGTCAACGCGTACCTAATTTATATTTTTCAATATCCCTCGCCACCACGCTAAACAAACATTCCGCGACGAAAGGGAATTCATCGCATTGTTCGCCAAGAGCCCCCGACCACTTTTCCCTACACTTGCAGCGATAGTAAATCCTTTTCTTTGTGCACGAGGGAAAAAGTTCATTGAACTCTCTCTCATCTCAGCAGACGCACCCTGTACTTCTCCAAACCCATTCACAGATTCACTACGCCGACAGCGCTTCGTAGATAATTTTTTTTGTTCCCTATATATGTGGCAGAGTCCTCTTGCTTCCACAGAAAGTGGAGCAAGACAACCACAACGCCCCCCTTTTTATATCGAAATAAAAAACCGAAAGATAAAAAATTGACACGTGCTCGCCATTATAACGGTAGCAGTCCCGCCTACGAGAAAAACAGTCTCGCGGAGGGGACCGGGGTATCAATTATCTTGTCAAATACAATTTTTGTCGTGCGAACCGAACGATGAAGTTTTATACGGCATCAGCGAAAATTCGCCTGCATCGTTGACGTACTAACTAAGAAGTATTGTTTCGTATAACCACACTTGTTAGTTATACTGGACGTCAAACCCAGTCTGAACATTATTTCTACATATCTTCAAACGTAAGAAATTAATAAGATTGTGGTAACTAAATTCTGTACTAATTGAGGAACTCACAGTTGAGTCGAGTGTTCATCCTGGAGCAGAATAAAATATGAACAGAAATATTAAATTAAGAGTGATGCTTTTAATGAAATTAACTTCAAAATAAAGCAGAACCATAACAATTAAAGTACACGAGACACCAAACGATTTTTGATAAATGCTGACAAGTTTACATTATTAAATATAGATTTCTATTTTGAACCGTGTGTGTTGTGTCACACGTGTCGGGTCCGACCCTACATCCCCCCGACACTGCCCTACGTAATGAATAAAATAAAGCCGAAAGAAAACTTTGTTGAAAATAATAACAGATTCCTGTTATTATTCGTTCGATAATACTCTAAATAATTTTATTTCCTTTGTTTATTTTTGAAATAATATTTTTTTTTTAATAAAGAAAAAAAAAACCTTTACGATAAAAGAAAGAAAAAAAACATGAAAAAGAAAAAAAAATTGTATAGAATATTCTTTTTATCCTACTTTCATTTTTGGGCTCGTATTGACACCATCTATGCGCAATACGAGTCTATCAACCCGTTCGTGACGTCACACGCGTCGACGCGCCCACGACGTCCTTCCATCCTCCACATTCAACCCCACCCCGCCCACCATTAACCACCCCTCCCACCCACCCACGTCCCGTTGTCGTGCGCACCTTAATAGTCGTCCCACAAACACACACACGTCGTTGTGTTTCAAAATACAGTTACGGTAGAGAAACTCATTCCACAACTGCCTACAGTTGCTTTCAATTCTAACCCTCTTGTGGTAGTTTAAATCATCAACCCCCAGTTATTTTTGCTTTAAAAAAAAAAAACTAAATTTAATTATCATCTAAGAAAAATATATAATAGTTTTGTCAGAGGGTAGCAAGATGGCGCTAGTTTCTAGTCTAGCCTCACCAATAAAAAAATCGCCACCAACACCAAAAACTGGTTCATGCAGTCGAGGTCAGGGGGCTACTTGCATTGTTGTTATTTTCCTTGCGTATTCAACAACAATTTAAACAATAAAAAAAATTAAAATTAAAAAATAAATAAACATATAGGCCTAGGCCAAATGCATTATTGTTATTCGGTAGGCGTGTAGGGTTGAACTCATACTGCAAAACAGACGCGTTTGTTTTTTCTTATGATGAAGTATGACGTGGGCGTCGCCCCGATTCCAACCATACACGAAACCAGCCGCCAAAAGGCGCCGACAGGGGCGCGGCAGTCGCCATCCTCCATCTCCTGCGTCCGCGAAGCCTGAATTTTGCTTAGCTAACACACACTGCTAGCACGTAAACCCGCGCACAATCGCCATACAAGTCCATGCCATAGATGTTTGCAGCGCGCCGCCGCGAAAGAAGGCCGCCCGCGACCCCAATTGTGACGTCACGAATGCTCCGATACGGTGACGTAACAGCCGAGCGCGGGCACGACACACTTTGCACGTGCACGTGCACGTACTTCGTCAGTTCGGTAGTGGGTGTGCTAGAACGACCCAGACGAGTAGGTATCCGATGTGGATGGAAAAGTGAAAAAATAGGTGGATCACATTCAAAGATGGCTTTTGAAAACGATCTGGGGTACGGCGAAATAAAAGGTGTTCGGGGGGCAGCAGGGTTTCTTAAAAAAATAAAATGAGGTCACTCTTTTCAATACGCATGAACGATATTATTATACATGTGTACAGTTAGCAAGCGTGCATTATGAATAACAAACGGGAGCAGGTTCATTAACCTACATTTTCTAAGCAAATCAAGAGTGCTCTGTGGACTGTTTTTAATGGCGGTTTTTGTGATTGGCGACGACTGGATGTCATCAAGTGAATCAGTGAATAATTTGTTTATCCACTGTCTCATCGGTAGAGAAAAAAACATCTGTTTGTAGAGAGACGTCATCCAAAATACGAGATGATATTTGTACTCAGGGTGGATTACAAAAAAGTATTTTTTTTCACTAAAAAAAAAGATTAAGTCACAACAGACGCAATTTTTTTATATTCTGGATCACTGTAGTGAATAGCACTACAGGAGGTTATTGTATTCCTTGTGTCGCTGTGGCAATGTGTGAGGGGAGCATTCCAGTACCACAGAATCGAATAAACGAAAGCCTGCGCCGAGAATCGAACCCGGGACCACCCGCTCTGTAGACTGTGGCCATATCCACTGAGCCACTGGGGGCCGACGATTGTTATGATTCAATTTAATTGCTTACGTCGATTAAATCCCCCTTCTCATACAGTAAAGATTATTGAGTTTAAAAATGTGAAGGAATAAAAAATAAGCTTGAAATTTTTCACTCTGCAACGCCAGTAACTGACTGCAGACGAATTAAGTGTTACGAATGGTAATAACGAAAGTTCCACTGTTTCGCAGGGCTATCCACGACGCCAAATGCATCGACATGGGAAGTTCGCTAGCCCGCTACAAGGCCGAGATAGACTTTGACGGCCGCGAACTGACTCGCAGCTATCTGGATAAGCAGGATTTGGAGGCCATGCTGGAGGTAGACACTTCCATCCAACCCAGAACCCAGTTAAGGTCCAATTATCCACCTATAGCAATTATACAGAACTTATTTTTCGTTCGATTGTGATTTTATCAGGAGATGCAGACGCTAAAAACTATTGAGGAGGTGGAAGGGTTCATGCTGCGGCACGGCGAAAATGTGATCGATTTGGTGGGAGCAGAAATCGACCGGATCGAATCGCATCTTAAGGTGAGAAGCGGCTGACCGATTTTTCTTAAAAAAATATTTTTTTGAGGCAATCGGTCAAATTGGGAAGGACTTATGCTAGTTCTGCTAGTTCAAATATTGCCGTTCTTTCATTTCAGACACGACATCCAGAGATTCGACATTGCGATTTGGAGATGTTGTAGGTAACTGAAGTAGTTTTTAAACAGGGGAAACGTGTATATAGGTCATTCCAATTATGAAGCAGCGGACGAGGTATAAGAAAATATTACTCTTATTGAATGCATTTTCTTTCACGGCTCTCAAAAACGCCTCGAGTTATTTAACTTAGTAAAAATGTAGATATGTCAGTCGGGAGATTATTTAACCGTAATGCTGATGAAAAAATTGTATTCTCTCTTTTGTCAGTCAGTCGAGTGGTCGGTGAGCTTATAAGTTATAATGACCAAATAAAAACAATTTTTATTTCTATTACGAAATTATTCATTAAACTAAACAATCGGGCAGTGTAGATTGTATCGTTGCATTGTTAAAATCTGCGAAATCGATCAAATTTTCCATTTTGTAGAGATCATTACAAAAAATTTGTGATTTGAGACAATTCATTCTAAACGACGCTTCTAAATTTGAGCAACTACTATACATAGAATATCACAGACTCGTATTCTCTTTTCTTGAGGGTTGGCAGGACTTTACTAGTGACGGTAGGTCACGTGGTCTCGACTGTTTCCTTCTTTTTCTTGGGTTTGAGAAGGGTGCTAGCGATGATGCCGGCCATGATCAGAAATCCGAGATTGGTGTTGGCCACGAATTTCTTGCCGCAGTCTGCTGGGTCATCCACTCTTACGGTGACGATCTGATCGGAGAAATAAAACAAACCCGGAATTTTTAATCATTTTAGCATTGACTTTCAATTAGCATTACCAAAACTTGTTTTGGTAACAGATCGGATTTGAAAACTGCGACTGATAGTGGGGATAAACTTCGCTGCCATTAAATAGTGGGACACGCGAAATGAATTTCTAAAAAACACCTATTTGTTAAATTCAAATCCAATCTTTCATATATTTAATAGGGGGGCAATCACACCAACACACACAACACACTTTATATTTGCCAGATAAATAAATTTTACATTTTACATGTATAAATTGAAATTAATACATACCTGATAAATTAGTGTTGAAAATGCAGCACCCACGGCCACGTAGTACGGATAAGTCTGCTGGGACGCCAGACCAGCCACGGTTAAGCCAGCAGCCATGCTGGTCGAGAAGCCGTACAAGTAGTATTTCGTTTTATCGCCAAAGGTCAGGGCGGTCGACTTGACCCCGACTTTCACGTCGTCCTTCTTATCCTAGATAAAAACAAACACACCAGACGAATTGAGATCTGCGTTGTTGTCGTCAAGCATTTTGACGAGGTTGTCCTTTCCAGGCTTAAAAAAAAAAAGAGTACATGCTCACCTGATGCGCGTAGATGGTGTCGTAGACAAGAGTCCACGAAATGCCGGCCATGTACAGGGGCACGCACACCCAAAAGTTGCACATGCCATGCACCGCTGACCAGCCCAAGAGCGCACCCCAGTTGAACACCATTCCTACAAAGGTGAGACAAATTACACGTGTTTGGTTCTGTCTTTCTAATTCGATTATATATATATTTTTTTTTTAAATCACTGTAGTGCCTAGTGCACTACAGGATTACTGCACCCTCGTGTCTCTATGGAGATATGTGAGGGGCAGGGAAGGAAGGGTTAATTTCACGTTTTTTTTTATCGATCTAGAGATTTTTTTTTTTTCATTTTGAGGTCTTAAGAAAATCAGAAAAAATTCTGCAATTCTCGGTCACTGGTGTTTTTTTTTGTAAAAAATGTTAAAAAAATATTTCTAGACTGCAATATGATATTTTGACTTTTTTTTTAGAATGATCCGAAAAAGGTTATTACTTAATATGATTTTCTGGAGCGCTTTAAAAATATTGTTTCTATTATAGAGACTGGGTTGAACATACCATTCTATTTTGTAAATGTTTTTCCCACCCTTCATTGTGAAAAAACATGAAATATTATACGAACAAGAAGCTATCAGAATCGAACAAAGAATAGACCAAGTTCCACTAGGATCAAGAAGAAATACCAATATATTTTTTTACCTAGAAAGAGTTGTGGCCAGTTGAAAACTCGTTTGGTTAGGGGATAACACGCTATTAAACCCAATGAACTCGCACCCAGCATCACACTTGACAGAAATTCGAAAAATAATTGTTAAAATAAACCACTAGCACGCCGCATGCAACCCACAAACAAAACACGACATCATCCTGCCCGTCGCTCTGCGCAAGTATGATTCAAGGAATCAAGATACGTCAAGATTACGGATAGGCTGTCACCCAATAAACAACTTCGTTCCAGAACCCCAAAACCAAATTGAGAAACAGCACCAAGTTTTCCAATGAAGAACTTATGATTCACGAACGATATTATGCGTTCGTAATTTAATTTTACGTTTAAAATATTTTAAAAAAATGTAACAAACAAAACAACGTTTGTTACGATTTATAAATGCACTTTGTGACATAGAAAAATTATTTCCTTGTCCAAATTAAACTTTTTTTTTCAACGTGCATTGGAATAACTACACATTGACGTCTAGCCTGATTTTTCTAAAAATATGCTTAGAAAAACGAAATTTTCGCTGCTATCGCGTGCACACATACCAATTCCAATTGAGTTGCATTAAAATCATATCGCCGACGGCCATGAGTCCCGCTAGAAATATCCAGGCATCGGTCATGGTCAGCTGTCCCGAAGCGAGAGGGCGCATCGAAGTCCTCTCCACCTGCAACAACAGGTTTTATTTTAAACCATTGACGTGTAATCTATAAATCAATTTTCAAGCAATCGTATAATTCGATTAATTTTTTTTCACCGGCAACCATTTCTTCCAATTTCACTTGCAACAGGTGCCGCTTGAGGTACGAACACAAAATTGCCAGGCAAACATCATTTCCACTATTGCAAGATATTGGAATTATTTTAATTGGTTGTATTTTTTCTTTCTTTCGTACAGTAGCGACGTATTGCGTTACCAAATCAGCTGTGTACCTTGGAGTCGATATCACGATCCCACATGTCGTTGATGACGCAACCAGCCCCTCGCATGATGAGAGCCCCGCTGCCGAACAGAGCCAACAAGGTAAGATCTGGCCAGCAGCCGGCTTCGGCCGCCAATCCAATGCTCCATCCACACGGCCAAAACAACAGCCACGTTCCTGTGAATATAAATATGCTCACATGAACCTCGATGGACATGTACAAAAAAGTAGGACACCGTTTCAGCTCGTGACAATTAAATATAAATATATAGCCTGGCAATCATTTTAGCCAAACAGTACCATAAAAAGTTTTGATTTATCATTGACTGTTCAATAAAAATAAAACGATGACTGGAAAATAAAAGTAAAACACATACCAAAATTAATTTGAAAAAGTAGGAGTAACCTTGCCTTAAAATGTAATATTGATATTGAAAACTGGTGACTAAAAAAAATTCCGATAAGATGCCGCACAAAATATCTCAAAAGCATCCGGATTTTTTCTTGGTTACACAATCGACACGTCGTAACCGCGACAGTCCCGGGTTCGATTCCAGACACGGGCTCTCGTTTATCAGTTCCACAGGTACTGATGAAAATGCGCCCCTCATCGAGGTGCAAAAAATTGTAAAATAGATCAATTGTAATGAAAACAAAAAAGTTAATGTTCTGTCGTAAAGATTGTGTTTCAATCTTTAAAGTACAGATTTTTTTTGGAAGTTACAACAAATTATTCCCAAAGGAAATTGTTCGATTTTATTTCTATGATGATCGTTTCAGCACACTGTACTCAAAGGGAAAGCGAAATGTACTATGCAGTAGGAATTCTTGTTACCGGTTTCTAGTTTCTACACAACATATTGTCTGGAAACGAGGTCGACTATTATTCCAAAAATTGTGCATAGTCACTGTCAATTCTATCGCAGCTTGAATCTTTAATTGGCACACGAAAAAGAAATCCTTTAACAAGGTATCGCGCAGCGAAATACGCTGCTATCAGAAAATATTTAAACCATCTCAACTGTAATACTTCTGTACAGTACTGTACTTTACGGTGAAAATGTTAAGCGATATAAATATTTGAAACTTGAGCACATTTATATGGTTTCAGGGAAATATTTAAAAAATACCTTATGATTCAATATATAACAATAAAAAAAAATGAATGAAGGTTTCTTTTTTCAAATCCAACTGTCATAAATAACATTACAAGATTTTCGCCACTATCTCGCGATTGAATGAAGTGAACCCAATCCGGGAATCGAACACAGGACCGTTGTACCACTAGTTTGTCTATCCTGACTAGTTTATGGCGAGATGTAGTTGTGAAAAACGAGTCTAGACCAAAACTGGAAAGGTTATGAAAATAAATTTAGTAAACTCAAGGGCTCTTAAAGTTGAATGAATTAATTAATTTAAACTAACCGATTGGCTTATCAAGTCGCATAAGTTTGAGATACGGTTGCACTCCGTTGGGGGCGCTGTCTACGGCCAAGGTGGCGAGCTTGCTCATCGGCCGGCACATCAGTGGCGCCGTCCCACGGTTCCATCCACCACCGTGATAACGTGTTTTGAACGTCCGATTGGCGGTCAACTGATGGCTACGCGGATCCAAGAATGACCTTTGGCACCTGATTAAGATGCTGGCAGCGAAGGTGCAAGGCAGGATGATGCGATTGTCTAGGCACAGACTCGAGTAAGGTTGCACGCCCCTCAAAGTTGTTGGTAGTTGGGCACTGGTCAGGGATTCCGAAATTCGGCTCCATCTCTGACCAGTTGACCCAACGCTGGCCAGCCTGACAACCGGGAGGCCGGACAACATACCTGTCCACTTCATTTCCTGGTTTGGCCTCAAACTTTTAACAAGGAAATAAAATAAGTAATTGAAGCTTCTGGCGAATGTGGGTGCCCTTGAGATTCAGTCATGTTGAGCACCACATTTGAGCGACGTTTGTCGTAACTGCATTTGGAAAAGTTCAGAAACAAGTTATTCATTAATTTGCGCGGAGTGTTGCGTCACTGGCAGGTGCCATAATGTATCAATACACTTAATTAACGCGAAAAATATGCACCCAATCGACCCTATAACTCACATTTCCGCGTGGGTCTTTTTTGTTTCTGTCATCGTTTCTTTAGTAAGAACAGCTGCTCAGCGCCATCTAGTAACGAGTCGTCGCAACATTGAACATCGCTCGGGTCGTGAGTCACCTAGTGTGTTGCGACGAATCGCTGCTAGATGGCGATAAACGTCTACCTTTTTTGCAAGTGACGAGGGGAAAATCCCTGTCTTCCATTTTAATATTTAAACTGGGGCGGGAGTTGCTAACCGTTGTATAAGGTGGGTGTCAAGATCCAAATTTGTAAAAATTGTAATTTTAAGCGAGAAAAAGTTGATAATATGAAAAACCGCTTTCAATAAGGGGCTAACAAAATATTTCCGCGGTTCTTCAGTGAGGAGAAATCGAAAGTAGTTGAGATCACTAACCTGGATTTTCATATAACCTTGCTCGTAATCAGAGCCAGTAAAAACTACATGAGTCGTCTAAAAAGGTTATTATTAATCAGTGCGTGAAACTTCAGCGCAAGTAATAAAATAACAGATCGCGAAAATGTAATTTTGTTTTTGTTGTTTTTGTGCAATGTGTTTTAGATAATTTTTGGCTGGCAGCGATTGCTAAAACACTATAGTAACCGGAGAATGTCTCTGTAAAAATCGCCGCCACCACACATAACATAAAAATTCATGAAATGTTTCGGGTTAATCAAGCGATAGATCCAGTATAAAATCAATAAACCCTATTGTCTCACCGTATTGGGCAGGTGTTCAATCAAATTGTTCCGATGTTTTTTATTTATTTTTCACACGATCATTGGCCCGTAAAGCGTGAAAGTAACAGAACATATGCCTGCTTTTCTTCAATTTCCAGCTTTTAGTCTTTGTTTGAACTGCGAGGAGAAACTTAGCTTCATTTGCTGGTCTTCTTAAGGAATTCTCTTCTTTTTTGTATTGTGGTTAATTGAAATCGATGGAGGCAGTGACGATGGCTCTTGACTGCATGCTTGATTGCTGGCAAAGGAATTGGGAAGCCATCTTGGGGGGCGAATTGCTTTTTCTTGGAGTACTCTTGACGCACTGGCCAATATTTGTTGGAGTAGTTTGGCAAGGCAGCGCCACGCGACTCCTATTGGCTTAGCAAATATATTCGACAAAAAGTAGAAAGAAAGAAGTAAAAGAAATCCAGATTCTGGTGTTAATTTTCTCTATTTGAGTTTACAGTGCGGCAAGTCATAACATGCGACGAGTTTGTTTCAATTCAAGTGCGAGTACCGGTAGATCAAAAAGAATGCAAAGTAACATTAAATAATTGAATAACATTTCAAAGAATTAATTAAAAACATAAACGGCGTAGAAATTATCCCTTTTTATGCATCTTAAAGAAAAATGATTCCATGTGTTGCTATGATAATGTCTCAGAGGCACAATTTCATCAGTATCCCCAAATTTAATAAACTAGAACACGCGTCGGGAAATCGTGAATATAACCCTTAACCGCCGCACAACAGCAGTCGACTGAGTGAGGTTTTCTATTTTTATTTTATTTTTTTATTTTATTTTATTTTTTTAAAACCACTGTAGTGCCTAGTGCACTACAGGATTACTGCACCCTCGTGTCTCTATGGAGAAGGGAACTCCGTGTCTATAGAGAAGGGAAGCCGACAGGGTACAAGGGAAGGGAAGGGGATTGGCAGCTGGAATAGCCAGGCTGCAGGCCTCTGGACTCCCTAATGGAAGCTCAGGGGCTCTGCGCCGGGAACCGAACCTGGGACCACCCGCTCAGTAGAATGTGACCATACCCACTGACCCACTGGGGGCTGACGTTCACGATAGTCGTTTAACTTTTGTGAAATATTCAATGATAAATCAAAATAATTCAAATACAGAATAAATTAAAAATATTAATTATCTCGAATAGGTCCATAGTCATCAGTTCCGGATATTGCTTGCACAATTCGCGGAAATTCAATTTTACCTGCCTCGTGATTGAAACCGAGGCGATATACTCGTACTAACCACGCTTTTATTTATTTACAGGATGTCCGCTGATTACTCAATAACCTGAATAATTTTCGAAAACGAATTATCACGCCCATGATGCGTTACAACAGGGGGGGAGGAAGATAGACAGGAACACGTTCGGGACAACGTGACCAGACCGAAAGGCGTTGCGTCACCGTCAACTCACGTGGCGCGTACACACACACGCACGACTAATTCATGAGCTCGCGCGTGGACCGAAAAAGCCAACGCGCGCGTTTCGATCCAAAATAACGCCGCCACCACCAACCACTACCGTACGTACCTTCGGCGTTGCTTTACGCTTACGTAATGCGCACGCTCACTGCTCTTCCCCGGGCTTCGAATTCAGTTCAGCCGACAGGAAAAAGTGTTTTTATCGACTTTAGCGGCACCTTTCCGCCGATCTACGCGCCGATATCTACCTGTGCTCGCCGCCAAGACATGTCCTCCAAATTTGATCCGTTTTTTGACTCATGTTCCGTTACGTCAAAATAACAACTCGAAATAATTGAGAATGACAGGATCAACAATTGGTTTTTCCTTCGAATTTTTCTAAGTCAAATTCATCGAATCTTGCAATTTAAGTTTCATAGTTTAATGTTAACTAAATATGTTTCCTAACTAAAATTCAACATCCCATGGATCACCCTTGGATCAATGGAATGATACCCCTTTAATACGGGTTATAATATTTTGTGTTCGACTCCAAGTTGGTTGGTATATCGTATGCTCACGGGGCTCTACGGTACTTCCCCGATCACATGTTGACCAATTAAAATGAAAAGAACTTGGATCTTTCCCGTGGACGTGAATTGGACTCATATCGCTACCGCTTCAAATTATGGCAAAATTTGCGGATCCATTACCGACGGCATCGTTCATTTATTTTATAATTTATCTTTAATTCGGACCATCAATTAAAACTTGAAACTGTTGTCATCGTGAAAAAGAAAATGACTTCATTCTCTGATCAGAATTCACGAGCACTTGGAAAATTTGATCTACACGCAAAATTCGCAGTTTGGAAACATAGACCGAAAAACTGTCGGAAGCTTTTTTTTCCCGCCCACCGCTGACTGTTTCCGCGCGGCACATATTTTACGCGAAATCATAACTGTAGCGTTCGAATAAAATGGAACCGTTTCACCAAACAATTTGACAGCGCATTTTTTCGTCGTGGACCCGCGCACAATTTTTACCAGCGTATTCCGACCGTGTTTACAAACTATTTCTGGAGCCCACGACACAGCCTGAGAATACCACGCCGAACCAGATGCCAACATGCCGCCGTGGACGACTGCAAGAGCGGCATCCGCCTCGCCGCGAAACCCCGTCCGTCATCCGCGAGGTTGCCTGGTGCTCCTACTATTACTAACCGGCTTCGGGTGCTCCTCTGACTTGGTGGCCCAACAGGTGACGCCTGTGATGACCGTCACCTCACCCTGTCATCACCACCACCATCATGACATCCCATTGACGTTCAATCGGCGTCCACGGACGTCGTCCGGGACTCTTCCTTGGGGGCGTAGACGTCCCAGAGTCGCCAATCAGTTCGCGGTCACCGTGTCCTCCATCTACAGTGGCGAATTTCCGAACGCGTTTCAACGGACCTCACCGACACCAAGTGCCAACTCGACCGCCGAGGAGAACTCGGTGGGTGTCACCTTGATGACTGGAAGTGAGGTGCTGGTCCCCCAGGCGGCCGTGGTGGGTACTTCCGGTGCCATTGTCGGGCGACTGGACGACGCGTTCCAGTTGTCGGCGCCCATACGACGGGACGCGGTGGGGAAGGGTGCGGCGGTGCCAGAACCGGACAAGTTATCGGATGACACCCGTCTGCCCATCTACATCCAGGGATTGTTCGAGTTGGGTCAGTCGGGACGGTCCAAGAGTGGTCACGCTGAGCTGGCCGCTGCCCAGTTGGCCCTGCGCCATATTAACCGGGATCGCTTCATCCCCGGCTACCGGCTGGTCATGTACGTGAACAATACGAAGGTAAACTTGACTTTTGTTTTTTAAAATGCTTGCCATCTTTAATTAATATGTGTCGTATGGCGTAGTGGTTAGCGCGTCGAAGTACTACTGTTTGATTCCGAGACTCATCCGGATTTTTTTGGCGTGATAAATTCGTAGGCGCATCTTCCTTCGGAATGGAAGTGAAGATGTGTCACCCGTGTCTGTACGTAACTTGCCGGGTACACGAATAGGATTCCTTATCAATATCGTATGTGCCGATGGCTCAGTGGATATGGCAACATCCTACGGAACGGACGGTCCTGGGTTCGATTCCCGGCGCAGGATCTCGTTTATTCGATCCTGGGGTACTGGCGTTACCCCTGAGCTTCCATTAGGAAGTCCAGAGCTTAGGGGTGGATCCTGCAGCCTGGCTATTCCAGCTGCCATTCCCCTTCC
>JAUJYS010003164.1:0-13527 GCA_033995665.1 Melogona broelemanni | reverse complement strand
TAATGGAAGCTCAGGGGTGACGCCAGTACCACAGGATCGAATAAACGAAAGCCTGCGTCGGGAATCGAACCCGGGACCACCCGCTCAGTAGAACGTGACCATACACACTGAGCCACTTGGGGTTCACTGCAAATACAACAGCGAAGACAAATGCCAAGTGCCGCATTTTTTTTCAAATTTGGTTTGCATCGAGAATAGTAATTGGTAATAAATTTATTTTTACTTTCCATTCGACCTGCCAAAATGCATTTGAAATTCTTGCGTTTTGAAAAACGCCATCTAAACAATTTTTTATTCACTTCCAACTTCATTCACTTCCACGAAAAAAGTCGTTGATTAATTTAAAATGAACTGATTAAATGAAACAAATTATAAATCAGTGAAAGACCAATAGTTACATTTTTTAATTTTATTAAATTTAAAAATACGCATAGTATTTTGTGTTTTAACTTGAAATTCATAAAATGTGAGAACATATTAATTAATTATTTTTTCTCACTGAATAATTCAAAAGTAAGAATATTAAATACATGCACGCACTCGATTTTATTTTTCTCGTCTCTATTCAGCCAATGCAATGATATGCAAAATGTCAAACCATGTGACTTTGCCACTTTGTCAAACAGTTTTGTATGGTTTCTCCCAGGCCAGCCAAACAAACGTTGGAAAAAGAGACTCAAATATTCGCAGTTTTCAACATGTGAGTCACGTATCGCCAACAAAACGCGAAACTGGCACAAACAGCATCCCTTTTTTTCATTTTTATTCGCTACCCAGTGCAATATAAATGCAATCTCGGCCAAAGCATCGAAACTACACTTCCTCGAGTGCATTCGAGTACTGTACGCGTGCATTTTATATGCGAGTGTGGCATCCTGGCAGCAGCAATAAATGCGCTTAATCTAGGGACACAAATACAATTCGTTTAAAAAAACGAGAGCTCATGTCTAGATAAGCTGGAGATTTTCATCGTGCGATGGACATCTGTGCAGTTCAACGGTTCAAAATCCGCAATCGGTGTCATCGATCAGTGATCACACAATGCCAGGGATTGAGTCATGATATGAATCAAGAGCCTCGGATTTATCCAGGTTTATAGGATGCTGGCCTACAGTGATGCCGCAACAAAGGAGGATGCGTTGAACAACCTCTCAAAAACAGAAATGTTTTGTGTTCTTTGCCAAAAAATAAACTCATTTGTGTGCAAATCAACGCTTTGTAAACAAACAAATAAAATTTGAGTCCCATCGCTTCACCGTTCGTAATGCGAACATAAATTACTATTACGAGACACTCATGATTTTTTTTTTATTGTGGTGAAAACATTTTAAGACTGGATTGTATGTGCACTCATCATAGTTAATTGGAATTTAAATTTTCGCGGGATATCTTTTAAATATTAGATATTGGATCGTGTTCAAGACAACACTGAACGAAAGCCACAGATAAGAAATGTTCTAAAGATTTTTTATTTATTATAATTGTATTTAACTTAAATTTATAATTGTTAAAAGAGTTAAGTTTAGTAGTTTCGAAGATCTGTTACAGGGTGTCACGTGCAATAAATATGGTGTTATCCGTACAATTAAGTTTCAGAAATCCGTCATTCTTTTTGTCAATCATTCCGACTGTAACTACAGTGTGCCATACCTACGAGTATCTTTTTTTAGAGCAGCAGATAAGATATTAACCCAATTTTAGTAGCGAGATACGTGTGGAATAAAATATGTGTTCTTACCGAGTTTGCAAGTTTATGGCAGAAGGATGAGATGTCCCAATTAAAAAGCAACGTAGATCGTTGAACCAGCTGGCAAAACACCTTTCTTCTTGGCCGACCAAAACGTTCGTCATTCAATGGCAACACCTTTGACGTTTGTTCGTTCTACTGTATTACCACATAATTATAGTTGTGAGATGTACACAGGGTGTTTAGATTCAAGACGATGTCGTTTTCGAAATAGCAGATTTCCAGTCAGTGTCGAATAGATAAGAAATGACAACACATAGAGCACAAAGCTTTGTACATAAACACAACACTTCGTCACTGCATCAAAAGCATGTGTAATATAATTGATATTTCAAAGTTGTTCGACATGTGAGCGCGTTAAACAATCGACATCATTTTGTAGCGAATTCAATGCCTGGCTCAATGGTTCGTTGACCGAGTTACTGTTTTCAATGCATGACGCAACACACTTCGAAGATATTTGAAGTGAAAGTGACCAGTAACGGATTGGATACGTTGCGCCATCTATTGATGATTTTAGTAACCGATGCCGATAGCGATTATTTCCCTCGCAAATTTGAAATAAATTGACTTATTTTTATTAAGTAGCTAAAGGTCAAAATTAATCATTCAACTTCGAATTGTTTTGAATTAAGATATTGTTTCTTATCTGCGATCTCTGCGTTTCTTTTGTTTTTTACAATTATTTTTAAAGAAATTTTCAATAAATGACCGAAAGCTCACAAAATATCAGGAAAGTGGTTATCAAAATTTCATGTTTAAAATTGAGTAAAAGAATGTCACGAAGTGAAAAAAATATGATTTACGTTTCATAATCCATGATAAAAAAATTATGAAATAAATGGGTCTGCAACATTTTCCAATCAATTGTTCACACTTTATTTAGTAATCATCTAGCCATCCTATACAAAAATAGTTGTGCATTATTGCCACGAGTTATACCTTGGTTTCTCACAAACACATTCACGAGACGAAATCTTCCGAAATATACATAGGACACAGCAACACAACTGTAATTCAATATAAATTAACACAAATCACAAAACTATTTACAAGTTAATGGAACATAAAACTAAAATCATCTTAACACAAAATAACCCCCACGAAGAAAAAATATATAACCCTTGTCAGACTGCAAACAACGCTATAAATAATAATTTAAAAAACTACCAAAAAAAAAACCGGTTTGACAACGCGAATTCGTGAACAAAAAATAACAACAAAACCAACGTAAAACGCGCGTTCACAACACTGAAACAGAACAAAACATTTAAAGTGTATGACTTGTTCCACTGAGTGAGATGCTACAAGTTGACTTTGAATGCTCCTTTGTTGACGTACCGTACTGTTCGTTCTAAAAAACACACAAAAACATGTCAGTCGCTTTTGATTTAAACTGTTCCGCCTAATTTCCTACTTGAAATTTATACCATAATCGTTAATCTTAAATATGAATAAATATAAAATTTAAATTAAAAAACCAAAAAAACTATTAAATTCCGTACATGAACTTGTGCTCAAACGTCAACACGATGTACATCGATCTAGCCATATATCGATAACTGTACTTCGATTTACATAGTAGTAGTACCACATTTAAAATAATGTTTTTAGTACGATTAGTCTTGGGGTCATTGGTGTGACCTTCGTGTTCTGCTCAGTCTTATTTAACATGCCCAATTGCACAAAAATAAAATATATTTCCTATTATTTCTCACCGTCTCTTTATCCTATAAACTCGTAGACATTTCCCAATCTATTCGCGAAAGCAGCTCTACTTTACTCTCATTTTAAAATTACTGTATTGAAAATACAATGTGCATTGTCATTTGTCTAGAGCTAACGTAAAATCTAATGTCTAGGAACGACACTAACTAGTCAACTACAATCGCATTCCAAAGTAATTTTGCCAATCCATGATCAAAGGGGCATATTTCGGAAACATTATCCGTAAACGTTAAGATAAATGTTGCCCAAATCAAAAATAGAGAACCCACACCAGGTTGTGATCTAAATTTTTAAAAATATCTCATAAAAACCCGAGCGTGCCCAAACAAAATAATTAAATTGTTTGGCTCTTACTTAATACGACCAGACCTTTCCATTATAAAATCCACCTTTGCTCTACCTAAGCTCTGAAATTATGTAATTTCGTTGTTAAATATTGAATCACTAGTAATTTTTCAAACAATAAATGAAATAATAATAACTTAATCTAGTCCAATTTAGAAAACGATAAAACACGATCGTTTGATATCCGATGAGAAGAAAAAAATGCTTCCATCAATATAGGGATACATTTGAATTTATTAAATAAAATAATTAGCATAAATTAACTTATCTTCAGACCGTCGTTCAAACTACTAATCGCCTTTTCTGTATTAAGAATAAATACAATTGTGTAGAACGAAAAGCAATTTCAATTTGAGACTGAATATCAATTTATAGATTTGGATGAAGTAAGTAGAAGTGCGTTGTAAAAAGATAAGTGCTTTAGCGTTTCGTATATAAATATCCCATTTGAAAGTTGCTATAAAATTGACAGCAAAAATGCTAGATTAACTTTCGGCAATGTATTGAAAGAAAAATTAAGATATTCTGTTTTGGAAAGATTTTGAGAAAATAGTAGGTTACAAAAATTTCTTAAAATACTACAGCTTGCACAGCTAAAAAGCTCGAGAAAGTCGAAAACTAGAAATCTCAAGATTTTGACAAGCTTGTTTGACGCCATGAGGTCACGGCAGAGAATTATAGACACGTGCTCGCTTCAAATGACGTCACACCACTCAAACTCTTGTTGACGTCACACCACGCACACTAGCGAAATAATGTAAATCACTTCAATATCTTTTACACTAAAAACCAGAAAATATCGGCACAAAAACTGAAAAAATATCCAGAAAATTCAAGTAGTACAATGTGCCGAAGAAAATTTCGAAACATACACCGTTATTTCAGTTACGAATAGGTAGGCAACACGTCTTCAAGACGTAGACAATATAAGATCTGGATTAAATCCGAGACAACCCCCATCCATCCCCAGGTTTCACCATGGCCGTAACCAAAATTGATCAACATATACAGCACACTATGAGGTCCCACAACGGAAAACACGCAGAATTTGGCGAAAATGCCAACCAAGATTCCATTATATCGTCCCAGCCACGAAAAATCAAAGTCATCACGACAAGCATCTCACTAAAAAGTCAGCGGCAGCCTTCACCGGACAGTGATCCACCGCGCGTTTCACCAATCCTGAAACCGTCGACACAATTGCAGCACAGACGTGAGGAGAAAACAGTGGAGAAGCAGAACGCGCCCTATTCCGATCCGGAAAATGTTCTCAGTAGGCGCGCGTTTGTTCGTTCCGAGACCGTCTGTGCGTTATCATCCCGTTCACCTAGCCCTATTAAGGTCCGTCGTGACTTATGCTTTGTTGCGTCGGAGGGCTTTGGTCCGTGGGTGCATCTTAGTGCCGGCCACACATATTTATATATTGGTGTATATAGTATCCAGTTTTTAACTGTAGGAACGTGGTGCGACCGCCTGCCGCCTAGGGTTGTGGCGCTCCCCAGTGGCTAACCTTCGCACGTCGCTGCCGTCGTGGTGCACTCCTTGGCCGGAAAACTGTACGGCTGGATGGTGTTCTTCAAACCGACTAGCGAGTGTTCAGTCTTGATGCGGGCGAAACAGAAATGTGGAAAAATAAAATTAGGTTACACTCATTTTTTTTTCATTACTGGGGAAATTCCTTATTTACTATATTGAATTTCTGCAGGATATTCTGTACCCTTCACGTTGTTTAGGTAATATGTGAAGAGCACATTTTCACCAGTACCCCAGGATCGCATAAACGAGACCCTGCGCCGGGATTCGAACCTCAGACCACCCGCTCAGCAGTATGTTGCCATACCCACTGAGCTAGACGGATCCTATTCATAATTTAAAATTGTTGGTGTAACAGCAATAAATAATTCTTAAAATAATTAATTAATCTGTAGAAATTAAATAGGCAATTTAAATTTGTAACGGGAATACTAACTTTAGTATTTTTTTAGGAATACAGGGTTGTATCACTTAAATTGGAACGATTTTGATTAGTTGTTAAAATTCAGAACGTGCTCATAGACTTTAGATTTTTTGCACATAGGTTTCAACTTTATCATTTAAAATTTTCATCAAAATTGGACATAAACATTTAAAGAAAAAAAAAAGATTTCAGAATTAAACAAAATTTTGCCTTACAAGTACACGATGTTTATTCAAATTGCATCCTCGCAAACCCACCTCTTGTAATAAGGACACTACCGTGTCAAGGACGTCCCGCCACTTATTCACTTCCGTTTGATGCAGCGCCTCCTGCTGGAGAATCAACTGGACCCAGTCTTCGTTGGACTTGGGCTTCCTGTGAGACGACCCCAGGGTTAAAAAAAATCGGTTAGTATACATTTGCTCCTCCGCAGTACCAAATTCGAATGACTCTGGGGAATGCGGCCACCGCCACCAAAACTCACCTGAGCAGCTCGGGATCGACGACATAGTTGGGGAAGACGGTTTGACTGCTGTGAGCTTCCAGCGCCCACAATTTGTAGTACAACAGAGCATTCAGAATCAATAATAATATTAGCCTGTGTGAAAAGAAAAAGTAAAAATTGAAAACGTTAAAATTTGAAACGTTAAACCAACTTCCAACATGAACTTTTTACCTTATCTCAAAATAATTAATGTCAAGTAAACATTTTTTTAAATCTTAACTTCTTGCTTTACTGTACTGAATTGCTTTATTGAACTGATTGAGAATTGAAAACTATTGAAATTCTTAATAACCCGGACATGCATTTATATCTCGAACCAAACCGGAAGGTATAAACATCAGATGGCGCTACTGTCACACTATGATAAATTTTAAGATCAAATAGACCGCCCCATTTGGTTAAAGAAGCTGAATTCGGGGTGTTTCGACATTTTGGCTAAAGTTGATCTAAGTTCTTACAACGCGCATCATAAATTAGTGTGCACGATCCTTAAAACCAACGACATCGATTATTCTAAAGAACTGTTGCAAATTCACCATACTCACACAATGAGAATAATTGGAACCAAGAAATCAGAGGTGGTCGTTGTGCGTGGCAGATCAACGTGAGCGCCGCTGGGTTGAGTTGGAACTATAAAATAAAAAAAAATTTATAAATTATTGGCTCACGTACATAAGGAAATAGATTCACAGGAGCATATATGACTTACGTAATCGACTCCAAGGCGCTTGGACGGTGGGAGGCTCCAAACTATCCGCACTCTTGGTCGTCTTCTTGGGGTTTTTATGGTGACGCCTAATGGTGACACCAGCTTTCAGAGCCTCCTGAGGCGGTTCGATGATCTTGTTGGATTCTTTAGCCAACTGTAGGTCTGCAAAAAAAACATGACGTTGCTGAGTCACAAAAAAATTGCGATTACGCTTATATGTCTCTGATCATTCAAACTGACGTGCTGGTTAGGATAAAATAACAACTTCTCGACGTACCAAAGTTTCTCCAGAATTCGTCGAGTCCATTCCACGTGTTCTTCTCGATGAAGGCTGCAATTATTCAAACAATCCCAGATTAAGAGAATACAAATGATATTTAGCGAACAGTCCAATTTGACTGGCATGAATAAATTTATGGGTGAATGATTTATTTAAAGTAAATTAGTAGATATGATTAGACGCGATATATACTGTGGATCGAAAGAACGCGTCGAACCGGAGAGCAGCTTATTTATGCACTTGAACCAAAGCTTATCTTCATCTGATTAAAGACTCTTAAAATTTATTGATTAAACAGAATTTGAGTCGCACCTCTCACGGTTATTTTTTTTTTGTTATCCTATACGACCAAGGTACTTGGTAACTACTATAGATATCTCTCAATGCTGAACTTTATCCTAGAACGAAAGTAGATACAACTCAGACAAGTTGTAATTTCCATATATTGAATTGTGAAAATTGCCATAATTGTGGAAATAATCTTTGCTTAAAAATTTTAGGTAGCACACAGAAGAGAATAGCGCGCGCAACGCGAATAAAATTTGCAAGATTCATACACTAAAAGTGTTAAAATAAATTCACAAAAGTTTTAGTCGAACGTCCGGAGTTAGATACTCACACTTGACGAGCCCCCAGACGGACTTCTTGTACTTGATTTGGCTGTGCACGCGTACGCGACACGAGTCTGGCGATATTCGAGTGATGCAGTGACGGTGGTGCGTGTAGAAAGTATCGCCATAGGGAATGCCGGTGGTGATGGCGTCCACCTCAATCAGGTACATTTGACCAGGCTTGCTGCACTTGTTCATACTCTGGAACGAGAAGAAGAGGCCATTAGCAGAGTTGGGCAAGTTGAGACGATCCCGTTTTCGGACGTTACTCCCCAACACCGATCAAATCAAACGAACTGCCACAGGGACCCGGCTTCGCCCAGGATATTGGGGAGGGAATATTGTGAAATCAATTCCGCGCTAGTGTAACTGAAAAACTGCAATCGGGCAAATACCGCGGAGGATAAATAACGGCTACAACGGAGGAGGGAGGGAGGAGGATGAAGAAAGTGATTTTGGGTGCAGGTATAAACCACCAGTCATGCCCCCGCCCACCCGGAGTGAAACCCGAGTCACATGTTTATTGGAATGCTGTGGTACGCATTGATGCTGGCGTTTTGTTTAAATAATGATTGGAAGACGGGGCACAACAGGGGTTGGACAAAATAATAGAATTAGATCTGTTTGAGCACCACATATAAAATTGAATAGAATGGAAATAATGGAAACAGCTAAATATGGTACCCAAACAGATCTATTTCCATTATTTTGTCCAACTCCTGTACAAACGCAAGTGCCATTCTCATCAGAGTCACAGACACACGGGAACACACACAAAAGCGACTTATATCGTAGATTACAGCGAGTTCACACGTAGCGACACTGACCTGGGTTTCTGTGGTTTGTGCCGTCTTTAATCCCACGCCCAAATTAATGACAAGCGTGTAAGTGACCTGTCGTATTTTGCCGTTGGGATGGTTGTGCCAAATACTGTGAACCACATCTGAAAAAGAACGAAAATAATTACACGGAATAATACTGCGGACCACAGTCAATCCGAAACAAGATTTGCAATGCCACAAAAATTACTTTAATCGTAAAACTTGATACAGGTATTTAGGAGAGCTTGAAACTGCCAGTAACTTACCAGTGGTTTTTCGCTCCCGGTGAAAATCCCGGAAAAACTTCGAATCCGAGAACAACATGTCCAGGGCCTGCTCGGTGGACAGAGGAAGGACCCTGTTCACCATCTCCCTGCCTTCGTGGCTTTCGCAGGCACAGGGCACTTCGGATGCTGATTAAATAATTCGATGTCAATCAGTCATAGGGAAAAACACAACAACCTCACGAAAAATGGAGGTGTCGGTGGTGTAGTGGTGAACGTTCTCGCCTACTATCCACGTGATCGCGTTTCGGATATCAGCCGATACCTCACGAATTTTTCGGACGTGAAAAGTTTCGAAGTAAAACCGTGAGACCCGTGCCTGCACGTTGTCAGATACACATTAAAGATCCCTACCAAGGTTAGAAGCGTATACTAGGCCAAATTCATAATTACCACTCCCAAGGGGGGCGAGTAAGCCTCTATAACAAACAATACAATCTCATATATTTACACATATCTAAAAAAAAGTAAGGAAAACAAGGCTTCTATCCCCATCTATCCTGTCAACGGGTACGTTGGTAATGCCAACTTGACATTTTTTTTTCCAAATGTCAGCCCGCCAACCAACAGAGCCACAACTGAACGAATCCATGGAAACTATCCACTCACCGGCCAGTCCATCCACGTCCGATTCGGACGAATCCCCCACGCCGTTCTGCAGAGACGGCAACGGCTGATCCTGCGGCGTGCTGGGCGTCGTTTTTGGGCTGCCGTCCGGGCGTGGCGGCGTGTGACCGCCACCCTCGCCGCCGCCTCCCACCTTGTTGGACAGGCCGTCGGTGGGTGGGGCCGGGGCGTGACGGCGCGGCACCACCGGGGGCACGGACGGGCGCTCGTCGTCCTCGTCGTCGCCGTCCACGTCCTCGTACAGCTCGTCTTCGCCGTCCAGGCCCTCGTCGCCCTCCTCCAGGTGCTCGCCGCCGTTGAGCGTGGATCCCATCAGGCTGGCGCTGGACAGCAGGCTGCTGCCCATTAGGAAGGGGGAGTGGTCGTGCAGGTCAGTGGGCGAATCCTATGGCGGAAGAGAGAAAATTTCGATCAGACATTTGGTTTCGGTTATCAGGACTAAGCTATCCTTTAACTATTATAACTAGCTGACAAATAACAATACACAGGTTGATGGCAAAATTAAAATTTAAAAAAAATTAAAGTCCAACATAACTTCTTAAAAATATTAAAAAAGGTGATTTGACTTTGTGAATAATTCCCAACCTATCAAGAAACGACTCTAACTCTTAACAAGTTCAGTTCGGTTACAATTATACTGTCGGCGGTAACAACGTGAAACAAAGCATGTACGAAAGTCAAGAGTTCCGAACAACCTCTTTCCGGGGCGGAATTCTAAAACAGTAAAATACCAACAAATATTTTATGAGAAAAAAGCCTAGCGTACACAAAAACGCCACACCAGTAACAACGACATGACACCTTGGTCCATTCTCGAAGGCTATACGATGACGAACCACCTACGTAAATAAAATATCGACTCTTGTCTTTGCACTATTTTACGACTAATTTCGAGACTAGCTAGTCGAAATATTTCAACAGAAATGCCATCCTGCTGTCTAGATTAAAAAACGGTAATAATTGTTACAGTAAGATCGCCAGCATCTGGAAATGGAAATATCCGACTCAAAAACAAAATCGAATATACGTGCCAAATGATGCCTTGGGTCCACAGAAAGGTCGTCCAACTAATCTAAGTTCATGGGTCCAGCAAAACACCGGTCACCGACAAATTAAGGCGATGGCCACCACCAAATAAAAATCACCACAAGATGGCGGACATGTGACACACATACTGCTTCCCGCAAATGACAAGACGACCGCTAAAACCCAACCAAAAACTCAGTCAACGCCGAACGATATCAACGCACACTCTAGGATACGTTATCTTCGAAGTGTCGTGACGACAACGATCTTATTTGTTATCACCACTCTCCTCTTGGATACTCGTAGAAAACGTGGAACCATGATGAACTTGCACGACATTTGTCGTCGAGTACGTGTCCCCCCCGATTTGATATCGCCGGGCGAAAGGTCGGTTCACAACGTCAAATTCATACTTTGTACCGGCGAATTGAGACTCGAAATGCGGGGAGCGGTTTTAGCGGTTTTATTAGTGTTTTTGACGGTGGCACACTCGCGTTATTTGGTGACGCGTGTCACAATGACCGAGGGAAAAGATAACGTCCGCCCCTGACAATGATTCCCCCATATAACGCCGAATGGCAATGACCCGCGACATTGAACCCCGTGTTTTTTTTTCCTACACCGGAGGTACACCAATAGGGAGAGGAACGACGCACGCTAGTTTTGTTCTGTCGCATGTGGCAGTTACTGAACTTAGGTGAGCCTGTGGCTATCCGTCCTGACCGTGTGGCCTGGTGGTTAGCGCGTCGACCTACTATACCCAGTGACGCGAGTTCAATTCCATCGAAAGGGACTTCCGGAATTTTTTGAACGAGATAAATTCGTACGCGAATTTTCCATGGTTCCTTTTCTGATGAACTTAGGAACGCCTTAGCTTCTTTTCCTAAGAAGGAACGTCATAGGAACGATGCCGTTCCTTTTTTAAGGAAGTGGAACTGAGGTTCCTTTTCTGTGTTCCTCTTTGTCATAACTTTCAATTTTCTACGAGATCAATTTTCCATAGTTTGTCGTCAACTGAACAAATTTTCAGCATCAAACAGAGATTGCTAAAGATTTTTTTTCTGTGGAAAGCGTGTGGCATGTGTCCACAAATCTGCATATGTCTTGCAGATTCGTTTCTGTAAATTTTTTTCCAGGTTCCATTTTAGGTTCCATGTTCCTTTTAATTTCTGTAGGAACTGGAACGGGAACTGGCTTCTTTTTTCATCGGAGGAACAGGAACTAGAAGGGTCACACGCCCTAAGGGTCAAGACTTATTCGCTTGCATTTACATCTTCAATGGAAATAAAATTAACACTTGGTAATTTTGGGGGCAAAATTGTTGTTTGTCTCCTGCGACGCGAACCTTGTTGAAAAATAAATATTTCACATTACGTACTGCCTTACAGAATGTGCCAGTCATCCACTACCAAGGTCGTGGGCAACACGCTCCCTAGCTCTGATGTGGCGTGGTGGTAGGCAATTAAAAAAATAGTGGGCACGCGCCAATTGCATCACCATTCACCAGTTCAGTTTCTGATAACTTTGTAAAAGCTTTTTTTCTCCAATCTTAACGATTGATCAGCTGCAAAATTTGACAAGTTATCTCGTAGAATCGGTATTTCTCCTACATCAACGACTTAGTGCTTACAGGTATAACACTTAAGTGTCTACGTTCTAAAAATAAAAAAGTTGATGAATAAAATATCATATTGCCATTATCAAAGATACACCACGCTAAACTATTATTTTTTTTTTACATCGCTGTTACGATAAGAATATCGGCGCTACTCGATAATTAATAAATTATTATTATTTTTTTGTTTTGTTTTAAATCACTGAAGTGCCTAGTGCACTACAGGATTACTGCACCCACGTGTCTCTATGGAGATAGGTGAGGGGCAGGGAAGGGATGGGATGGGGAATGGCAGCTGTATAGCCAGACTGCAGGATCCACCCCTAAGCTCTGGAATCCCTAATAAAAGCTCATGGGTGACACTAGTACCGCGGCTCGTCGAATAACCGAGAGCCTGCGCCGGGAATCGAACCCGGGACCACCAGCTCAGTAGAATGTGACCATAACCACTGAGCCACTGGGGGCCGACGCTTTAAGGAGGCAGCAAACGTTGGTAAACCCCCTTTACAGTTTAAAAAAATTAATAAAAATATTTTTGCTTGCTTTTACTTTTATTTTTTAAATATTCTACTTTATGTGCGCGTGTTATCAGCCATAAGAAATTAAAATTTTCTGTTATAAGCGATCAGTATCGAAAAAAAAGGTCAAACCTGTTGATAGTATCCATGACTTTCAGCTCCTGCAATTTGTGCTGGTTCTCCAATTCGGACAGATTGTCGTCCCGGATCCTCTCCAACACGGCCTTCAAAAATCGATCAAAGTAACCAAACGTTAGATACAAGTTTCACAACTGGGATGTCAGTGATAGCCACCACGGCCATCGTCAACTGACCTTGCAGCTCTGAAACGTCTCCTCGATCTGGGATCGCGCATTGTCGTGATGCATCTGCAGGTCGGATAGCATGTTCTCCAGCGTGCTGGACGCCTCCTCGCAGAATTGCACCTTGCCCTTGCTCTCGCTCATCAGGTTCTGCAGGTCGTCGCGCTGCTTCTGCTCGCTCTCGCCGATGTCCGAGCAGTGGTGTTCGGGGGGCTTGTGCTCGCTCAGCAGGCATTCGTCACACGCGGGGAACTGCAACGGAAAGACGAGAGGGGGATTCTTGTACTCTCGAGAAAATAGCAGGGTTCGTTCCGAAAATCAGTTTTCCACGACAAGAAAATTATTTAACCTGCCTTATTATTTTTTTTTCATTATATCACTGTAGTGCTAATCACTACAGGATTACTGCACCCTCGTGTCGCTATGGTGATGTGTGAGAGGAAGGGAAATGG
>JAUJYS010003163.1:0-13528 GCA_033995665.1 Melogona broelemanni | reverse complement strand
AAAATAATTCAACAAAAGACAGAAGGTACGCATGGCGCAATACACAACCGGGCGAAGCCGGACTTAAAGCTAGTAAGGAATAACACTCAGTATCGCATTTTTAAACTTATTTTCAGCTGAAGCTAACAGTTGATATTTTTTGTTAAAACTCAAATGCAAGTTTCAAATAATTTTAGAACATTAAAATTTTCGCTTTCGCAACTGTACTATTTTTCTGAGCTGTACAGATTTCGCTTCACTTTTAGTCCAAGAACAAAATAAAATCATATTTCAAATACTGTCAAAATTGGGTACAACTACACGTAACTCCCAAGATGGAGCAGAAAATACGGTATCGAGTTGGGGCGCGTAGCGAAACAGACTTACCTAACAAAAATTATAACATGAAGTAACAAATCAGGTGAGACTGAATTTCGCTAAGCGCCCACTCGATACCGTATTTTCTGGTCGCTCTTTTCCGTGAAGCAACATTTAGCCAAACAAACTTAACGAGTTCAGTTAACGACCTACAGTACCATGACAGTAATTATCTTAAAATTTTCAATTAGTTTTTTTACACGCTGTATAAATAAATTAACAACATGCAAAAAACCGAATTCAAAAATTCGTAACCAAACCGTAGATAATTCCTGTCAAAGGAAACATTTCCATTTACAAATCTTGAATCAGTTAATTTGGCATTGGACTGTAGTTATGCGACAATACATATTGAACAAACGCATTTCGATTAAAATTCAAATAATGCAACAGTCAAGTGAGACGAAAACCTGTCAATAAAAAACAGGTTCGTCTGCTAATGACGAATCACCGATGCCATCTGTCATGCTCAGAGGCAGGATCGAATGGGAAATCGAAACCGTTCAACGGTTAGCAGTAACCTCAAATACAAGTGCCAGCATCGAAATATTTTAAAAATAATTTAACTGTAGTGACATATAATATTTTTTGCAGACTCTGCGATGTATCATCACAATCCAAAAGTTAAGTATCATCACTAGGACCCCGACATATCAAATAAATCATTGCCCGCACCGGGAATCTCATCAAAAATTTACCAAACCACTGGCCAACTCCAGACAATTATTCGGTGTAAGTCACGTTGATCTATAAATTCCTCAATCACAAATAATTTGAGTACTTGGCATCTAAAAATCGAATTTACAGACACGTGGTTGGTTCATTTACGATGCTAGCACCTTTTTAGCACGAAAATAAAACTTATTTATCTTCATAATACAACACTTTAAAAATACACAACCACCGAACAAAACAACATTATAGCATCATAAAGGTAGTTAATAGGAGCCGTTGATTAGATTAGCTAGAACATTATAGCAGTTATGATATTGAATCAAACACCCTTCAACCAGCAACGTGATTTGTAAACTTTAAATTTTATAATGACCATTCCAACGCATTTAAAAATTTTGAGAATGCAAGAAATAAATACTATGCCCACCCACAAAATTATGCCGAAATTTGCATCAACTTTTCTAGAAGCATTTTTCTATACTCATGCTGCTAGGACTATAGATGGTAAAACCACATAGGGTACACATTCTGGACCAGATAACCATGCCAATTTTCGCTTAATTTTCTTGTTTTAGAAGCCATTTTGGATTGCGTGATTGCGGGTTCAATTCCCGAGTGAGACCTCCGGGCCACCTTTTAAGCGGGAGCTATTCCTAAGACGTTGTCAGGTGCACGTTAATGATCAATCAGCCTAGGCTAGACATATTACAAACATACAGAAGGAAACAAACGGAAAAACCCTTAAAAATATTTGTTTAAAAAACTAATCATTATCTTACTTGTCGTCGACCCCCAGTGGCTCAGTGGGGATAGTCACATTCAACTGAGCGGGTGGTCCCGGGTTCGATTCCCGGCGCAGGTTTTCGTTTATTCGATTCTGTGGTACTGGCGTCACCCCTGAGCTTCCATTAGGAAGTCCAGAGCTTAGGGGTGGATACTGCAGCCTGGCTATTCCACCTGCCAATCCCCTTCCCTTCCCTGTCCTTCACATATCTCCATAGAGACACGAGGGTGCAGTAATCCTGTAGTGCACTAAGCACTTCGGTGATTAAAAAAAATAATATTTATTTTCCATCTGTGACGTCATAGTCAGTTAACTCTCAAGCTAGTCCAAAATATACACCCCATAAAGGAGATACAATAACCGGACACTTTCAAATTCGCTCAAAAAACAAAACAAATCAACTTTCACAAACCGAAATCTGCGAGTTAGTAGGTGTTCTTAATCGTATATTGTGAACGAATAAAATTGTTGTGAACTGAGTTCCAAGAGTTAATTTTCGAATTAAAATAAAATATAGAGGAGTCAAGAAGTGTGAGGGTGCGTTTTCAAAAGGAGAAACGCACACACGCACACGCGCGCGCATACACACACACACGAACACACAGGCGAACAAAACGGGCGAACGCACCCAATAGGAAGCTTCAAGCTGTCATCCCAGAAATCCCCAGCTGTTTTTTTTTTGTTTGTTTTTCTATTTCAATTATTTTGAATTTTTTATAAAAATAATCTATTTCGGACAAGCCACTGGACACATGCTCATTAATGCTTGGCTGTGAGTTGGGGAGAGATAAGTGGGTGATGGTGGTGGTGGTGAGGTGAAAATAGATAGAAAAGACTTTGATTCCGAAAATAGAGATGAAATGTAAATGCATAGGTAATTTTTGTTTTGGCGGAACCATGCTAAGTGTACTAAGCCGCACACTTATGCCCGTATGCATCGACAAAATATAACACTATCAGAAGATAAAGGCGGCGCTATGGAGCTCACTTGACAGCAATTGTGCTTTATCAACGCAATAATTGCGGTCAAGTGAGCGATACCTGTATCTTCAGAAGGTTATCGTTTGTCGGTGCATACTGGCAAAAGTGTTATACTCGGTGTCATACTAAGTGTGTTAAGTGGTGGTATGCTAAGTGTGCCTTAAACATATTTTTTTAATAAAAAATATTATCATACTTGTGTTTGACTTTATTATTATTTTTTTTTTGGTATGTGACACCAATCACTTAGCTCTCAAGCTGATCCAGAACGTGCACCCAGGCCAGGTTACGATTTGATTTCGAAAATGGGAATGGAATGTAAATGCAAAGGCGTTTTTTTATTAAAGAAAGCATGCTAGGTGTGATGCTAATGTGGTTCGAATACCCTAACGATAATCCGAACTCTACATCCCAGTTGTCTATCCAAATTCTCATTTGCTAGAAAAATGTGCCACTCTCGAATAAGAATAAAACACCAAGCAATGGTGGGGAGAGGGACACACAGGATGAAACAATATTCGACAAACCCGAAATTTAAGTCCAGAAAGAACCCCGAGCAGAGCGAGGCAATTAGATCTGCTCTATTGCATCTTTTGACTCCCACGAGCCCTGACTATACTCCCTCCTCCCCCTTACCAATATTCCACCAACCACCACTACTACCACCACAACACGACCCACTCACCTAACCAAACCCGGAACGATAGGAACGTATGTATCAATACGATATTGTTAAAGATAAAATTTCTTAAAAAACTGTAAGACATAAGGGGTTGCGTGCGTGAAATGTCCGCCATACCGAGCTCGGGGTCTTTCAGGAATGACAGGAAGCTGTCCTGAAATTTCTTCAAACCTGCGAGCGCATCGTTGTTTGCAGCAGCAGCAGAGGAGGGGGACGACGGAGCCGTGGTGATCGCCGTCATGGTGGCCTCACCACCACCAGCACCATCCTGGGAGTCAGCCCCGCCGCCCGCCGTATTGCTGTTGCTGTTATCACTTCCGGCGGCCAGGGCACCACCGCCCGACACCACCACCTGGGGCGACGTAGTCAATCCGGCCGGACCACCTAATCCGACCGAGGGGTTGCTGGTCGAACAGGAGGAGGTGGAGGCCACGCTGTTGCTGTTGCTGTTACTGCTAGTGAGGGGACCACCGGTTGCACCAGCGGTACCACCGGCCAGCATGCTGTTGGCGCCGTGGCTGTGCGAAGTGTGGTAGGAGAGACCGGGCCGTGTCTTGTAGCGGGCGCCGCACACTGGAAATAAAAAGGAGGGAGGCATGTGGTGTGGGAGGGCGGAGCTAGGGGTGGTGGCCACACCCTACACCTTCCTTGGCTGGCCACCCGGTGATCCTTCCCATCCCAACCCCTCTTCTGGAAATGAAAACTTAGATGCTCGTGTGTGTTTGTTAAATGTGTGTGTGTGTGTGTGTGTGTATGCTCGTCTCGGTTGGATGGTTTCTCGGATGACAAAAACAACTTCCGGTTGATGATATTTCCCACCATGCCCCACCACCAGTGTTGGGTAGGAACGGAATCCGTTCCGTTTTTGAGGAACTTTGGAACATCCTCGTTCCTTTTTTGGAGGACAAATGAAAATGGCGTCACGCTCGATCAACCGCGAAGGATTATTTGTTTCTATGACTTAAAAGGATTAAAGCTTTTGATATTCGCAAATAATTTGTCAGGGAATATGGCGACATTTATTTGTCATTAAATTGATTGGAAAATTGAGAGAAAAAATGAAATGACTGCCGCACTGAACTCAATTATTGTTTGGTTATTTTTAAATCGAAGGAACGAGGATTGTACTCTATCTTTTCGACTTTGTGGAGGAACGAGGAACGGGAATGAGTTCCTTTTAAAATGAAACGTACCCAACACTGCCCACCACCCACAAGAAATTAGTCTCCAGAGAAACTAGTCCGGACTCTAAATCACCAACCCCTAATTCATCGTAGGCACACCCACAGAATTGATCGTAACACGAAAGAAAAACAATTTTTAAGGCCCCCACCAAACTGAAAACGGGGGAAATTGTGTGACTTTCAGGGGAGATGAATGCCAAATACGTCCACCATTGTGTCACCGAAATCTCGATAACGTGATCATCCGGTGGCACGTGCATTAGATGTGTGCGAAAGCCAAATAAGTGATGAAGGAAATGAGAAGAGGTAGAGAGCGGCAGTAAAGGTTTGGTAAAAGCGACGAATAAAGCTAGTACGAGACTTATCAACACACGGACACATCTTTTCTTTTTCCATTTCTCCCCAATCATTTTCAACTTCCAATCTCATCCTCCCCTCTTCCCAAGTCTATTGTTCCTGAGACAAAAATTGGAAGAGTCGAGATAATGGCAAGATTTGGGGTAAAATGGAAATGGGTAACTGAAGACGTCGAACAGCCCCCAATGGCCGGATGGCCAGGAGAACGGCGAATGGCCGGAGCCCCCAAAAAACTGTCAAACTAGATTAATAAAATAAAACCGTCCCAAATCAATGGCATGTGAGCAAGTGAGTTTGGTTACTGCACAGCATGAGTACGTGTTTGAGGGTATCTTAAGAAATTTGGGCAATTCAAAGGTGAAAGGTCGTGGGAAGGTAGTGGAAGGTGGTGACATTTTTCGAATTTCGACCACGGGGGGAAAATGCACAATCATACATTGGTTATTTTTTTTTTTTTTCGGTAGTACAACATAAAAAATAGCCACCCCCAATAAACGAGAGGATTGGTGGTAGGGGGCGGGGGGAGCTGGTGGTCAGTTAGTGGTCAGCAGTGGCAGTGACTGTGTGCCCCTCCGCCTGTTTCCCTCACTTACGGTCACACTGGTAGGGCTTCTCCTGTTCGGTGGCCGGATCGAAACCCATCGAACGGCGTTTGGTGCCGCGGGTGGCCGGTTGCTGTTTGGAGATAACGGGGTCACGGAGTCATCATGGCAGGAACATGGATCCAGCGATAAGATAGAAAAATAGAGAGAGAAGGGGAAAAGTTAACGATTTAGTAAAACTGAATGTGGGTGGGGCGGATAGCGACCTAAACAACATCGATATTTTATCAGTGGTTAAAAACCTCAAAATGCAATCTAGTATAATTATATTTTCGATACTTATATTCTAATTGAAAAGATGTGGGGATGCAGGATAAAGCCGGACAAATAATTAGGGAGCAATTAATTGAAAATAACAATTAACAATAATTAATTAGTATTGATAATTATGATTTTTCGAC
This sequence comes from Melogona broelemanni, assembly GCA_033995665.1. Taxonomy (NCBI): domain Eukaryota; kingdom Metazoa; phylum Arthropoda; class Diplopoda; order Chordeumatida; family Chordeumatidae; genus Melogona; species Melogona broelemanni. The sequence goes on along the minus strand of JAUJYS010003163.1, from coordinate 7,505 downwards.
ATTCGACAAGATATTAGAAGACTCTAGATTTTTATTTTAGCTTTGTCAGCAATTTTTAAAATGTTGATACCATTTAACAGTTTCCCCCATCAGACATTTGTGAGAAATTTAAGGAACGAAAAAATACGTTCGCGCACCATCTTCGTACAAAATTTACAGGTCTCACCAGGGGGTAGGTTTTGAAAAAGCAATTTGCAAGCCCCTCAACAGTTAAAAAAAAAACGCATGGTACAACCAAAAAATTCTTACAAATACAAAAAGTCGTCCCCCACACCCATCCACCCACAAAATCACTTAATAACTCACCTTCTTCTTCTTGCGTTTAGTGTAGGTCTCCTCATAATCATCGTAATCCGACTCGGCCTCATCGCCATCCGGACCCTCCGACGGTTCCACCTGCTCCTCATAGTCCCTGTACCATGAATCCTTGCTGTCGTCACCCTGCGCACCACCAGCACCACCCGAGATACCACCCGCGCCTCCGCTGACGCCTCCTCCAACACCGGCCAACACTCCGGTCCCACTGACGCCCCCTGGACCACCGACAGCAGCACCACCAGCATTGGCGGCTGTGCTGGCCAACCGGGTCAGCGGTGCTTGCTGGTTTGGCTGCTGCTGTTCGCCGTCCTTGTCGTCCAGCTGCTGTTGCTGGGTGGTGGGGTTGCCGGTGGTGGTGGTGGTGTCGCCGCCGCCACGTTGATCCAGGGAGGCCGAAGGGGGGAAATCTGATGTCGGCGGATACAGGGATTAACCACATACAGGAATTAGCATTCATGGTAGTACTGGTGTTACTCGGAGTTATGAATTTCGTTTCGTTGAATGTGTTGAAAGATGTGAATGAATGATATCGCCATTTGCGAATAAAATGTTTGTTTTTCAAAATAAGTTTCATAACTAAACTTAAGTAACCATATGTTATAAATAAATATTAGACTTTGTCGGGTTACAACATTACGTTGTCAGTAGTCAAGTTTAACAAAAAAAATCGTTAAATTAATACTATTGGCGCAGTATTTTTGTTGGCTTAATAACTAAATAGCATTGCAAGCGAATACAATACATGTTCAAAAAAATTGCCCCAACAAAACTAAACTAATGTAACCATTATAATAAAATATTTTTAAAAAATATGACATTCTCAAAATGATGTAGTCAAGTTTTTCATATATTTCGTTTAATGATCTGTTGTAACTGATAATTAAAACTATCGCTATATGGATAAAAAAATCTAGCAGAAACATAAATATCACAAATCCATATTAAACACGGCGATAAAATACCATTAAAAGTTGAAAAACGAAACGCATAAATATTCGGTTTCTAAAAAATGTGTCTAAAAAAAGCATGACCACATACGAATAAATCCTAAAATCCAATTAATTTGGCAATACATTTTAATTTCTTCAGTTTTCACCCACCTGGTAATCTCGAGTACCAATTCAAGCCCAATAAAATGCTAAGATTAAATCGCGGATTGCCCTTCAAGAACACCACCAAAGCGCGGTGTCCACTCCCCCTCTCAAAAAAAAAAACGCCCACCAAAAATGAAAAATGAAGAGTCACATACAACCTGAATCCGGCAGGTCGGCGTGATCCCTGAGTCGCGGTCGGAGGAAATTGACCAGGTACTGTCGTCGTCTCTTGCGCCACCGTTTGGCCGGATACGTGTAGAGCTGTCCGGGTCTCTCACCCGGCATCCGGTTGCGCTTGTGCATCCACAGGGTGCAATTGTTCTGAGCCACACCTACACATTGGGACAAAGCCAAAACATTTGTTTCAATCGTCATCTTGAAATGATAATCACTAAACTCAAGTTTTGTTTGTTTATTTTTTAATCGAAGGACCTCGTTCCTTTCCTCAACCTCGTTCCTTTTGAACAGGAATAAGGAACGTCCTCAGTTCATTCATTTTATGGAGTAACGTTCTCGGTACTTTTGGTATGGAGGAACGGGAACTAGTTCCTTTTCAAAAGAAACGTACCCAACACCACATTTAACCATACATTACAATTGTAATGTATACCCGCAAGCAGCCCCCTGAGGGGCCAATGGCGGGGGTCAAATGACCAGGTAAGGATGAAAATGTACTAGGCCACTCCTTAGCCTCTGCCACTCGAGTCATCGGCTATGTGGGGATTTCTCACCAGTACCTCGAGATCGAACAACGAGAGCCCGAGCCGACAAATTGAACACGGAATCGCCGCACACAAGGCGAATGCTTTACCACAGAGCTACGACGACTTTAACGTGTACCCGACGCACGGCACACGTCCCCGGTGCACGGTTCCCACGGCCTTACTTTTTTATTATGACGTCAACGCCGAAAGAAGGCGTGTCCACGAAAAATTTCTGAGCTGTCGATCGGGAATTGAACCCGATTATGTTCAAATACTATCACTGAAATATTATATTGTAGTTAAAGAAAATTTATTTTCGACAACATCCCAATCTGTTGTTTTGAGAGGGGCACATTTTCAACAGTATCCCGGAATCGAACCCAGGGACAGTTAGTCGATTCACCGACTAGGTTACGACGTGTCATAATTACGAATGATTCATTCAAATTCGAACACAGCTACAGTAAATAGGTGACTAATGTCAATGCGTGGATATATAGTGGAACACCTAAAACTGTAGCGAGCTATTAAAGGTTGAAAAATGTTAACCACTAAAAAATGCACCCATAAAATTTACCTGTCTGGGCGTCCAGAAATGGCAACCTCATTTTTCGTTCTATACATAATCTAGTGTTGTAGCTGGCCGAATGTTCGATCGCTTCCTTGTACAGTGGATCATTGAGATAGCTGAAAACAGAAAACTAGGCCATAAGTAATCGTAATTTGAATAATTTGCCTAGGCCTACTTTGACAGCATTTGCACAAACACTATTTCAAAAAATGTAGTCAAATTTCATTTAAAAACGAATAAGGGTAGCACATTTTTAAAAGTTCGCTATCCGGGATATCGAATAAACGAGAATCCGTGCCTGGAATTGAACCCAAGACCTGTCACACACCCAAGCCTCGTCTCATAAACGAAAGGACGCCACGGTAAAAAAAACCGGCTTAGGCCTTCGCCACGTAAAGCGAGCTCGTTTTATGTTATTTTCAGCCTAAAACCAATTAAACGCTATTGAAACTTCACAAACGTGCATCCATCATTGAATTAGTAATATTTTAAACCATAAATAGAACATAATAGAACGATTTTTACCTTTTTATCCTGTTCAATGATTCGGGATTAACAACAAGGGACGCCATTTTTGTTGTATTTTTTTATTTATCCAGTTCACACAAGAGATGCTGATCGGGAATAATGTGGGGTGTCTTAAAAATCAGGCTTATTCGAAATATCACAAAATTATTGGTATTTCAAAAGGTGCAACGCACCTCACATCAATCCGGATATAATAGTTATGTGTGAACAAAACAACAAAGCAAGAAGACAGGCGAAATTCCACGTAAACCTATGGAATTTGCGCGTTGATGACGTCACACTTGCGACGTTGAACCGTATCGCCATCGAGGCCGGCCGGCCTCGATCGCCATACACGACAAAACTGGTGTGCCGGAGCGTTGAAGCGTTACGATCACGATCCGTATATGGCCGAGATGTAGCGTGCTCGATTACCAACCAGCGGATCTGGGTTCGATTCCCAGTGCAGCCGATTGTTAGATTGGCTTGTGGTACTGCGCGGAGGAAGGCAATGGCAAACCACCTCTGTTATTCTGCCTAGTAAAACAAAGGTGTCGGGGTATCGAGGGTCGGGGTCCGGAGACGACACCCTGCTGTTAAAACCAGTCCCAGGACCAACCAACCAAGATGCATCCAGCTGGAAATATAGACTATAAACACCCCCACATACCAAAGATTTTCAAAAATAAATTTCGATCGATAGAACTAGCGCCATAGTCGGCCCATGTTAACCAAAAAGCGAGCAATAAATAGTTGCAAATATGTTGTGACGTCATCGAGAGACCTATCGTCTAATCTTGCCTCATCTGGGTTCAATGGTTCCTTATTTTTTTTCCACGCCTTTCTTCTTGCGGAGCTAGATGGACTTTTCGTCTTTGCGAACGCTGGTGTAGTTGGGACTGGACCAATCGGGCAGACAACCGTGCTGCTTGTACTGTTCCTTTGACAGGGAGCGGAGGGTTACCGCATCGGTGGCGGCAGCAAAAATGGCAGCTAAAATATATTTATAAAGAGATTTGTTTTTCTAATTAATTTGATAGGATGTCTTCAGTTTCAAAATTAATTCGAGAAAGACTAAAAAAATTCTTCATCCGTGCCGAAATTATCGTTAATTTCATGATATGAATGAATTAATTTTAACCTTTATAGTTCTAAATCCCGCCATAGGTCCCCCAAGGGGCTGCTAGCGGAAATCAAATTGAAAATCCTGATCTTACAAAGTTTTCCTAAAAATAATTCTACATTCGTGCCGAAATTATGTTTTTTCCTATACGACTGGACTAATTAAAACCATTACAGTTACAAATTGTGATTTTACAAAGTTTTTTTCATTTTCAAAAAATTCGTGCCAAAATAATTGAGTTTTTCCCGATATGACTGAATTAATGTTTAACTTTACAGTTATAAATTTTGAAATTACAAAGTAAATGATGACGAAATATATATATATTTTTTTAATTGTCTATCGTGAGTGGTGGACGAGAAACGAGTTGGCTAGTCGTATCTGACCACCCAGACTCCAGCCACACTCACTTCCTTCACAAGACAAGATTGAAAGATCTAAAACTGACCGCCCATCCAAGCCGCGTAGTTCTCCTTGGCCGTGATGGTGTGAATCTTGAAGGTCTTAACGGCTGTCTTATTCTTGTATTTGGGTTCGGTCAGCAGACTGCGAACTTCCATTAGGAGTCGATGGCGGAAGCCAGGCACCATGGCCGAGCCGCCGATCACGACGATGTTCTCGGCCAGGCATTTGCGAACATCGGTCGGACTCTGGAAGAGAGAGCACGGACAACAAAAACGGAAAAACGGAAACAACCAAATGAACTTCAAAAATATAAATCAGAATGTTAGCTTGATATTTCAATATATTTGAATAGCTTCTAAAAATAAAATCAATTTCGAAAGTAAAATATAAGTGTAGACAGCTTCGAAACTAAAAAATAATTTTGTAAAATAAAAATCAGCTTCAGATATTAAAACCATTATTATTATTATATTAAGTATTATTAAAGCAGGCTTCGAATATAAAAATCAGTTTGAAAAATATAAATCGGCTTAAACAATAAACATCGGTTTGAAAAATAAAAATTAGTCTAAACAATAAAAATCAGTTTCAAAAAGAAAAATCAGCTGCCAAAAATGGAAAAACTGCCTTCAAAAATAAAAAAAAAGTCTTCGAATATAAAAAAACCACCTTCGAAATTGAGCACAATAAACGATAACTTCTGAAAATAATTCGTGCTCGAAAACCTCTGACATAGTCCTAATTTCTAATATAAAAAATAAGTTGGGAGTAAAATGATAAAATAGTTAAAGTCTGACCTTGATGATGCAGTCTAAAATCAAGGTGGCCAAGGATCTATCCTCGCCGTCTCGCTCGAACAAGATCTCCATGGCAGATTCGCGAACTGTACCAGGAATGCGTAAGATGCTGGTGCCACGAAGTGGACACTCCACACCAGGAGGAGCCACTAGTACCTACCATTTAACGAGCATAAAGTAAAATAATTGAATCAGCGCCCGTTCAATACAGCACATACTAAACAAAAACGATAATTATGTGTTCATTAACTCTGCTAAGCTCTAAAAGTGACAATAATCTAGAAGTGGCAAGCTTCAATTGAATTAAAAACTGGTGAATTTACTGTAGCAATGACAAGGTTAGCACTTCTAGAATTTGCAAGATAAAATAATAAATAAACAAAAAATTAATAATAAAAAACTGTTGAATAATTTTACCTCTGCATTTTGGTTCAAACCAGCAGCTTCCAGTTTGCGAGCACGTTCAATAGGCGTCACGAAACACGTTCGAACTGAAATTACGATTTATAAAAATTGACTTTAATTTCACCAACAGAAAGAAGGCAAAAGCGCTAGAAATAAAGGGTTGGGAAACTAACCTTTGATGTCTTCAATAACCTCTTCGGACAAGTAATCTGCGGATCACAAACAATTTCAAAATAAATTATTCCGGGTACCAAACACGAGCTCTTCTATGAAGGAATGTCAATTTGTTTGGTACAACCGACCCAAAACAGTTTCCACGCCGGCCTCGATGTTCTCCCCGACCTTTACCGTGCTCTGTTCGATGAGCAGGGATCGAAGACGCCTGTCCAAAGAAGGGTGAGAAAACGACAATAGTTAGCAGAGTGGCGGGTAAGCCTCCTTAACAAACAGTGCAATCCCCCATATTGCCATAATGCTTCGGCGTGGCTATGAGTGGCTATGAGTGGGTATGACAACAGACGGCGGAGTGGCCTGTTCAGGGTTCGATTCCCGGCGCAGGCTCTCGTTTATTCGATATCCTGGTGTAGAGATGATAATGTGTCCCTTACATACTGCCTAAGAAACACGAGGGGTACAGGATCTCCTGAAGTGATATTCACTAGAGTAGGGGGAATTTCCTCACTAAAAAATTTAAAATCTGTCCACAAACGAGAGGTCATTTCCGGTTCAATTGGGGTGGTCAACATACTTGTGCAGGGCGCTGGCTCCCACCCAGTGCTCCTCGGCCGAACTGAGCATGACCACACCCTCGTAGATGGGGACCACGGTCGTCTCGTCGTAGCCAAAGTCCATGACCAGTGCGGACGATAGGCCGGTCGTGTGCAGGGCCATCAGGTGGGTTGGCGCCAGCAGAACGGACGACACCTGGCGGCCAATGGCAATTACAAATAATTAGCGATATTTTTTGGAACCAGACCATACCTTCAAAATGACCAGGGTTGGGTAAGTTACTTTTTAAATGTAACTGAGACGATCCTCGTTACTTATCAACAAGAGGAAGACGTGACAGTTACCGTTACTGACATAAATAAAAGTAACTTAACCAATAGCAAGTTACTAAAAAATGAAAGTTACGGAAGTAACGTCTCGATTTCGGACGTTACTCCCTAACACTGAAAATGGAAAAATTGATAATAAATTTGGAATCGTTTTCAAAGATTACCTCGTAGTGGAGAAAGAGAACTTTAGCCAAGGTCTCACGGAAAACAGTCGGGCAGAAAACTGATTCGGTTAGCACGACCCGCCGGTCCTTAGGATTCACCAGGAGATATCTGGAATGCAGAGATATAAGAAATACAAAAGGAATTAATTCAGAAAATTTTGCCCAATTACTTATTTTAATTTGTCTCATCGGCTAAGTCAAAATTCAAACTGAGCAGTAGTCAACTCCATTATACAAATACAATTGTTACAATCGAGCTAGAATTGATTGTTTTTTCTTTTCTTAAATCACCGTAGCGCCTAGTGCACTACAGGAATACTGCACCCTCGTGTCTCTGTGGAGATATGTGAGGGGCAGGG
>JAUJYS010003162.1:0-13532 GCA_033995665.1 Melogona broelemanni | reverse complement strand
GCTCGCTTACCAACCAGCGGATCTGGGTTCGATTCCCAGCGCAGCCAATTGTTGGATTGGCTTGTGGTACTGCGCGGAGGAAGGCAATGGCAAACCACCTCTGAATTCTTCCAAGTAAAACACAGGTGTCGGGGGATCGAGGGTCGGGGTCCAGATACGACACCCTGCTGTTAAAACCAGTCCCAGGGCTGACTAACCAACTAACCAACAGTGTCACGTTACGAGCCAGCATGACGTGTGTTATCGACGTATTCAAGGGACGTGACGGTGTCGTTGATTTGACTGACGGATCAGTCCGCTAGAGGGCGATACCTCGTCTCGGTTTTGGACCTGAATTTTTTTATTTCTTCATTGAAGTCTCACTTGGTCGGGGGGGTAGGGGGGACACACGCGTACATATTAGACTTATGAGTCAGTCAGGTCACCGCCCTTTTCCCCTCGGATCATATTGAATTCTGACCTTTTTCCAGTCGTCTTGGTCCCCACTTTTACCGCGTCTACCTATGATGAGGTGAAGTCGTTTTTGTGTGACACCTCGTGTTTATTGTTCTCCTTTAGACCAGGGCGGATTTTCGGCAGGTTTTTCAGTCAATGGACCTTCTGCCAATCTCTGTGGTAGTATAGTAAACTGGGGTTTTTTCTTTTTGGCTCCGGGCCCACATGTCCTTGTCGTCTGTACCATATCAACCTTCTCCCCCATAACGGGATTCAGTGGGCACAATGTTGACTTTGTCTTCGTCGGGAGGGGTTCACTCGGAAAGTCGGCTAGGTGAGAGCAGGTGAAAGTTCGAGCGCGGGCACAATGCAGTGACAACTGTTCGGACGGCCGTTCGGTCACCCCATTTTTATTTGGTACGCTATCGGTCACCCCATTTTTATTTGATTTTCTGACGTCTGAAGAAAATGAGGACCTGCTCTGTCTGCAGCCAAAAGGCACAAAAGTGAGCTTGAGGCCGCGTAAACTTCGTTCAAATATTTTTTTTGTCCATAATATTACTTGTAAAAATCTAGACACACTACAACGACATAGAATAACTATTTCCTCAATTTAAATATTCTCGTAGATTAACTAGAAAATATGAGGTAACAATAGTCATAGCACGTTTTGCCTACAGGCGTAGACAATAACTTGTGTTACCTGACCTGCTGCGAGACTGTCTCTGTTTCGTGAAATCATTTCGTTTACCTTGTCGAATGCATTAACAGTAAAAAATAAATTATGTTCTTTATTTTTTTATCTTAACGGTCAATGAATCAAAGTATTACGTATACTCGAGATTGACAAAATAACTTCGATCGAAAATAGATGTCCTTATAACATTCTGTGTAAACTTTGCTCGAATGGGGGTTAAAGATCGTTTACAGCTGCCGCTGTTGTACGGGAGGGGGGAAACGGACAAGCGCAGGTGAAATATATTTCTCGACATTAAAGTTAGTAAGAATGATCCGTGTCTCCTCTTCCCCTCCCCTCACACTTTCCCTATTTTTCGCAACGTCGTTGTCCAGTCGTTTTCCCACTAATCCTTGTGTATCGCGCTGTTTGAATAATTGTATTTACGACGTTCACCTCTATTTGTACCTTGTCCTCGCGTGAATGAACTTTTCGATCTCGGCTTTTTCTTCGCTTTAGGATTCCAACACCACTTTCTTAGCCTCCGCCATCTACACTACACAGAATAATGTCCCCCCTCTTTTTACTTCTCTTCAAACTTTGTTCATTGCCCTTACACGCGCTCCCTGTCTGCGAGTTGTCTAGGTTTTTGCACCTTTTTATTTCAGGTTGTTCTTGTGAGTCTTACGTGTCCCTTATGTGAGCTTGTGTACTTGTGAGCCCAACGTGTGTGGCTCTAGGAAACGTAAAAATAAAATGACAAAACGAAACAAATATAACATCCTGTAAATGGGAAAAACATTGTATTTGAATGTGTTAAAAAAATAGTTGGTCCGAATTGACAAAAGCTTTTCGAGCTTTCTACAGGTAAATCCATTGTTAGTTTCACTCGATGTGATGGCTGGTAAGGGGTTATTGGGGGTGTCAATTGTTGTTGGTCAACAATCAACTTGTAAATGTGGTTGGCTAATTTGGGGTGGGTGGGGGAGGAAGGGGTTGATTTTCCATACGTGACGACAATTCCCGGATGTTTTCTATCCACAAGGGGAACTGAACGGAAGGGGTGACTCTGAGGGGTATATTAGGGGACGGAAATGACTATGCATGCGGGGGAGTAAGCTATAGTCATGTCCAGCAGGTACTGCCAACTGTCGCACCTGTGGCGGCCGGTGACCAAAATCACAAGGTGAGGCCCGGTGCGATCTCCCGGATACTTTTTCGCAAACATCTGCCATTCTATACGGGGGGTGCGATTTACAAAACATTAAAAAAAATGCGTGCCAAATTTTTAGTAACATTTGTTGCTCTTGATGTGAGCCGGTCTTCCGTTCGATTTTCCGTGACGAGGCGCCACCATCGGATCTAGCTGGGATGCTCACTTTGGCGAGCCCCCTGTAACGTGTATACGTATCCAGCGTGAAACTGATTGATCTCTGCGTTTACACCTGCCTATGCACTCGGCGTTCAGTGTGTGTGTTGACTGCGGTTCCCGTTGCAGAACACAATGCCTGCGATTAAGTCCTCTCTTCGTTTTGCCCGTCCGTCGCGGATGTTTGGATGGGGCCCCGTGAGGTGGGGGCGGAGGGGGGAAGCCCCGCTAACCGGCGCCACTAACAACAACAGTACCGACACAATAAATAATGACGTTTTACCGGGGAATAAATAATGGTGACGCTTGTTGTTGGGGGTCCACCCTCGCACGTGGCGTCCCGCTTCGCCGCGCATCTCTCCTCCTTACCCCCCCCCCCTTCCCTGCACGTGCAGTGCCTGGGCAGGTAGCGGCTGCCCAGCCGCAGCAGCCGTATCACACCGGTGCCACGTGCCAATGAAATTGAGCGGTAGATGCGAAATGATATTGTCTTGAATGGACAACCGAGCACTTTAGTTTTTCAACGGCCAGTGTTTTTTTCCTCTGGGATTTATATTTGAGAAGAGCCGTCTGAATTTTTAGTTTTGTCAGTTTTTGATTATATACTATTTAATAGTGTAGAAAATAATTTATAATATTTCGATAGGACATTTAAGGTCACTCAATCAAGCAGTTTTTTTTATTTATTTAGGATTTTAATAACAAATAAACTTTCGTTTATTTAAATGTTTGATAGCACGGCAATTTAATCCTTCTGTTACAGATTAAGGGTAGATTAGGTTTTTTAAATGAACAAAAATTTATTTGCTATGTACTCGCCATTCTTCTCGGCGTTGTCCTGCACTTTACAAATAGGATTTTAATATTTAAACTATACACCGGTAATCAAATTGTGATTTATTATTTTTGTTCGATGTAGTCATATTTGCTTATTTTATTTATTTGTTTATTTATTATTATTATTTTTGGTACTATTTCATATTTTGATGATACTCGAGCACAGAGCTGCTCAATGTATTGGTAGCTCTGTGCTCTAGTCTTTTATCTCGTTGACCCGCGCGTGCGCCAAACGCGTTGCGGATGGGGGGCGGCGTTGATTTTATCCGCTTGTGTCGCCGCGCCTTGTTACCTGGTTTAATGAGCGTGCGATGTTCAACGTAACGTGCACGTGCGAAGCGCCACTAGCCCCCTACTCTCGCTGTTGCCCCACCCACCACCACCCCATACCTGGTCAAGCGTGGCATCACTGATACTGTTGGGACGGAAGTGACCGCGCCGACTCCGGATTTCTGACCCGTAGCTATCTATTGTCCGTGAACCCCTCTGCTCTTACTGCAATGCAGCATAATGCGCAAAATATACAATTTTATCAAATTTCGTTGCTGTATCGGCTTTGTTAACTTTAGAAAAAATGCTTTGTGATTGGAAATATATTTTAAACTTGTTGCTATTAGCAGTTTTTAATTTATTTTCCTGCAAGATTACACTAAATGTGACCACAAATGAAATTGTCCACGTTTTTTAATTCCATTGCGAAGGAATTAGTGTGCACGAATTTCTCTTGCCCGGAAAATTACGGAAGTCTGTCTGGATTTGAACCCGCGATCACGGGTATGGTAGGCAAACCTGCTAACCACTTTGCCACCGGCACCCCACCGTTGTATATTATGTTCGACCTAAGCACATTTTTGAGCGACGAATAATTTGCGCTTTTTACTCGTGGGTAGTGTCCATTGATGTGTGGGGGCCGTAGAATAAATCATCTCAGGTGGAAAGTTGGTCTCGTCTTATCCGTTATTTTTGTAACTGTTCGTTGACTTCCCTTGACGTATGCCCGTGACCCTAATTGTTTCTGTTTTTTTTTTTCTCCCTTCTCTTTTATAGGTAAGTACATTGTGGACAATGTCTTCTGGCGCCCTTCCTAGTACGCACCTGTGTTTACGCGCGCGCGAGCACGCCACACGGCTTGCTAGTTCGCTGCTCCGCCGCACTTGGTCGGGGGCGCCACGATCGGCCTTCCCTGTGCTGGTGTGGCCTGGCTTTTGATGGCAACCCCGCCAAGTGTGAAAGTAGCGAAGCGATGGCGTTTCCTCAGGTAAGAGGCGTGGTTCACGTGTTTGGGAAAATGTGATGTAAATATTAAAAGTGGAATTTTCCATTCAGTGTTATAAAGCACGTTCGGTCATTACTTCTACGATACAGCGCTCTATTTTTTATTGCATTTATTATTTTATGCTGGAAAATTGTTGTTCAACAATCTAAAAAGCGCATGATTACGATAATTATTCTTTGAAGGTGCATTCCTTATCAAATTCCACATGCGCAAAATACGATAGCTTTCAATTAAATTCGAGGTTAATATTTGTGATCGTTCTGGAAAATGACCCCAATGGAAACCCTCATGTTGGGTTTACTGTGTCCTGGTACTTGTTGGGTCGACAGAGAACCTGATCAGCGCAAACACTCCATCACCCGTATACAGATTCAGTACATTGTATATGGATGGATCTATAAACAACGAGAAAGCGTGACTTGAACCAATTACAATTTGATTCAGCCACATGTGCGTCAATAATTGTTAGCCAAACAGGACCCCTCTTCAGTTTATGATGGTGACGCTAGATTTCATGCTACCTACATGGATGTGTAGTGTACAAAGTTCATGAGATCACCGATCGAATATCATTTTTATCTACTGTGAAAAGTTCGTCTATTGTCAACTAGATGGCGTTACTCTCTGCGACTAGAATTCGGGGATTCACTGCTTTAAAAAAAATATATTTAATTAGAAGTTCAGTTTTTTATGAAAGTGTTTTTTGTAGCTTCTGATCTCACGAGGATATGTTGTCCTGCATGTATTTTATTATTTTATGTCAGTGTGGATCGTGCATGAAATATCTCATACGGTTGGTTATTCCTGCAGGTGAAAGTTGTTTCCTCGTTTAAGGGCTCCGGTATTCATCAAAATTAGAAATAAAAGTAATTTGTGGTAGCATTTTTTGAAACGTCGCTTTTTGCCGAGTTGTCTCAAGAGATTTCCAACAAGAAAATTAAATTATTTACATTTGAGATAACAAAAGTTGACACCCTTATTACTTTGTCCATATTTTTGTCTTTAGAGACTGCAGAGCACTCGATTCTCTTCGAATGGTGAATAAAAAGGAGCCTGTGTTTGTCGAGCACAGATTCGGGGGGACCAATCAATACGAACTATTATACGCCACGCAAATAATGTACACGTACAACACGCGAGCGTTTTAGTTGACGGCAGGTGAAACGAAAATGAGAACAAGGTCGTGACTTTTAATATATGCACTGGACCAACATGTATTCAGGTGCGGCCATTGCCGACTGCCTTAATTAAACCCGTCGCGCTGTGGAACAAAAATATATGCAACGTACTCTTGCGCCGCTGCAGCTGGGGTTAGGACTTCAGTGTGCAGTCAATGTTCCATTGTACTGGTTCTGGAACTCCGGGAAATCCATGTTTGTTCATTGTAAATTTTCTACTTGGAATGTTTAGTTTAAATAGGCAAGGAGACGACAAAATGACAGGTAATATGCTAGTACAGATTGATAAAACAATGAGACCTGTCTCCTTTCTCAGTCACGTTTGGATTTAATAGTCAAAATTACGAACCGATGGCTCAGTGGGTATGGGGACATGCTACAAAGCCAACGGTTTCTGGTTCGATTCCTGGCGCAGGCTTTCGTTTATTCGTTTGCCTGGGTATTGGCGTCACCCCTGAGCTTCCATTAGGGATTCCGGGGCTTAGGGGTGGATCCTCCAGTTTGGCTATTTCAGCTGCCATCCCTCTTCCCTTTCCTTCCCTGCCCCTCACATATCTCCAAAGAGACACGAGGGTGTAGTATTCCTGTAGTGCACTAGGCGCTACGGTGAATTAAAAAAATAAAAAATAATAATAAAATAAATTCAGATAAAAGCTGGCAATCAAAAGGGTATTTATAGAATGTTGTTTTTTCTATAAAATATTCACAACATTCTGTACTTTGAGTATAAATTAACTTTCGATATATTTTATCCCTGGGATTCCACTTTTGGGCCATTTTATATTTTTAATTGAATCGTCGTTTTTTTTTTGATAGTTGTACCGGTACATTTAATTTTCATTCGTGTAAATTAGCTATCAAACTATAAATAGTATATTACTATCGATCATTGGAAAATCCTATTGTCGATATTCAAACGCTAGAAATACAATCCCCATCTTTATAGCCGCTGTTTTTAGGAAACCGTCATTGTGTTAGCCCTCCCTCTCCTCCTTACCTGGTCGTCAACCTCCACGCCACCCCCTTCCTCCCACTGTGGTATTCCCCTCTCCCTAAATTGTACGTTTCTACCATTCTTATTTGTCCGGCCTTCTATTCGTCCCATACCATTCCATGTTGCCGCTTTTCATTATCACCTGTTTTTTTTTCTTTCCTCAAACTCCTTATGATCAAAACCTTTTTAGTGCATGGATCATAAAAACGATCTTTTTCGGCACTCCCAAGGTGGACTTGTGCCGCCATTTATTGTACTTAATATGGCATCACTGTGTTAGTTGAACTCTTGATTCCGTCCCCAACCCTTTTATTTCCGCAAAAACGCGATTCACGAACTGTTCATGGACTTCATTAATCAGTGCCTTTGTCCTGCTTTTTACTTTTAAATTACAGTCGTACTTAAAAGGATAGTTAAAATGTTTGACAGTAGAGTATTTCATCTAGTGCCGCCAAACTGTGAACTTTACATTTAGTTTCGTATCGAATCTGATGGCTGGTTTTACATTTGTTCCGAGGTGATTGCTTTGCGTTACAGTTTGTGAATCACTGCTCCACGGACTCTGTAATAGCATTTCTGTCGAAAGGGCAAGCTATCCATATGCGATCATTAGGCCATTTAAGAGGACCAGTATTTCAAAATTTAGAGCTATATATTTTGGCATTTCCCTTGTTGAATTTTCAATTTCTCTGACATTTATTGCTTGTCGATACTCCTCCCCCTTCATGCACCAAAAACCCTCTCGATGCCGGGGTGTTTTTTTTAAGTTAGTGCAACTGCCTTACCCCTTTTTTTACTGTCTACCTTGCCAGCACACCCCTCCATATGTCATTCGCCCCAGATTTTAGATGGCTACTTAAAAAAAGTATATCGTTGTCCACCGCTAGAACTTGAATTTTCTTTTTCATTGTTGCCCTTCGTGGCCAGAAGTGATGGGAGGGCGACATTTTTTTTATTGCCAATTTGTTATATCAGACATATTTTGGGTTGAGCAAATCTTTCTAGATGTTCGGTTTTGTCTGTTGTATTCAGATTTGGTGAAAGAGACGACTGCTTCGTGTACCTTGAAACAGCTGAATGAAACAACATATTCGTCATGGAAGAAATCAAAGCATATTTCTCTTCAGAAGCCATGACGTTTGGCCGTGGCATGCATGTATATGCTACCTGGGATAAGGATATTTTCTTTGGAATGGTGGAGGGCAGAATAAAAAGGGGAAGTCCTTGCAGTAGGTGTAAGGTGTCAGTGAGAGCTCGGGTTGAATCTGCAACAGCCGCAGTAGACAGTGCGAAATCGGGGACCTTTTTATTCATAAAGTCGCCAGAGTTGGCAACGACTCGACGGCACACAAGAACAATTCAGATTTGATGCATCAAATAAATTACACTCATTTCTGGATGTTAGCAGAGTGTACCGCCACGCTTGAGCATGATGCGATTTCGAAGGTTGTTGAGCAATGTCACCAGAAAACATTTATTAAAATTGACATTTACGCTAATTGATGTTTTTAACGATCGGCATCGGATCGGTCGCAATTCCGTACTCTGTTACGTTCGATATCTGATAAATAAAATGGTGTGGGGGGTCGGGGTGAAGTCCACGGCCCGTGATGATGAGGGTCAGCGGGTCACCGCCGCGGAATGACGCGAACAGGACCCGGCGCATAAAAACTAGCGTCGCGGGACACAAATTTATGGCCGGCAAGTGCTTGCTGCTTGCTCATGTGTACGACGTGACTAGTGACGGCTATAGGGGCGGTGGGTGAGGGGGAGTTTTGGGTAAGAGGGGTGCCCCCTAGGGGTCAGGCGAACGAAGGGCGGGGGCGAAGAGAGACTCGTTTTCGTCGTATCGCCTGCTTCTGCACCACCCTAAAATCCTCGTGAGACCCGATCGCGAAGTGATTTAAAATAATAATAAAAAATAGTGCGACATTCTATTCGACAAGTTTTCGTAATTAGTTAATTTTTATTTATTAAATAAATTTTATTATTAAAATTTTTATTTATTAAAAAACATGAAGCCTACCGTCAATGGCATGAAACAATGCCTGTTCTTAAAATAGACAGAAAAGCCATAAAAGCTAACATCAACCTTATTCGGTCTATCGAGCGCAGGCAGCGCCCGCACTGCAATTATCCGTTTGACGCAACGTCTGCACCTCTAACCTGATGTCAATTGATAAATTTCCACCCGACCGGAATTATTTGAACCGAGAAATTAGACATCGATATTCCTCAGACCATCCGAAAATCATAGCTTTAGAAAGACTTTCGTCGATTTTTAACCAATAAAGCCATTCCGGGAAGCTCTCCTGTCGAATCGTCGATTAGGCTTGTTCGGGCCTATACCTCTGTCCTCATGCGATTATACCTCTTGCTGGGATGACCACACGGGGTCTCGGGAGGTTCTTGTAGCGTCCGATAAGAATGGCAGGAGGACCACCTCCATTTTGCCGAAATAGTGGCCGCCGCTTTTCCTCTGGCGACAACACCCCTTTTCTCTGCCTCGTTTTTTCGTAGTCGACTTGGCTGGGACGGGCGGTCACTCTTGCCCGGTCTACAGTTGTTCCCTCTTGATTGGTCGGTCCGCCAGTCCTCCCTCCTCCTTCTCAGAGTCTCTCCTTGAAGAAGAATGGAACGCGCTACGCTCCCTAGCTGCAACGCGCTGCGCTCTTAGGGAAAAATCGAAACTTCTGTGCACCACCACTAGGTTTCTGTAGTGGACTAGTGGGCCTGTTGCCGAAGTTAGTGACTGGGCTGAAAGTTGTTTTCTGAAGGGATTTTTTTTTACTTCAATCTTTATCCTCCCCTCCTCCGATGTTCACCTGACGTGTTGGTTGCCGGAGAGAACTTTCAACAGTTTCTAGACAGTTTAATATTTGAGGTGTGTTGTGTACGTTGACTGTAAGTGGATTTAAATCGTTTGCCAAATCGCGTTGTTTATTGGCCACTTTTTTTTTGTGGTGGTGGTTTTCCGCGAAACGTTTTTTGGATATTTTTATTCGTGGCGGCGTTTTTTTGCTGCTTCTGCTGCTGTCTTTACTTGGTCGAACGCTTTGCCGAAGTTTTTCGCATTCGTTTCGTGGTGGCCGATTTCGCACTCGTCTCTTGTGTTTTGGTGTTAATCCCAGCTACGACAACAGAAATTCTGGTGTTCTTGGAAAATTCATCAAGGTTGGATGTGACCTGTCGGGTGGATCAATGGATTTGTTTCGACCACTTCGCTAACCACATGGCAAGACCGCAACAACGCGTAGGAGCCGACGTCTGCATTGTGTGACCGCGAGCGAGTCTGACAACTTGCTTTTGTTTTTACGTGGAGAGGATTGATTCCTTACCTCTTTCGTCGTCGTCTCTCCCCTCACCCCTTCTTTCTCGCTCGGTCATTTCATTTGGTCATTACTCCAAGACGACGACATTCCCCGTGACCACCGCGCGCATCTGGCATCAAATGTGGAACGACATAAAATTGTGATTTTGCAGTTGGATTATTATTACTTGTTTTTACATCCAAAACAATCATTAGTCGTGAGTGTGACGTCATTGGTGATTATTTCCGGTTGCTGCGAGGATATAACGATAGAAAGCGCTGTTTAATTGTTAAGAGTCCAGCTGAAAAACTTTGCCGAAATCAAAATGGCTCCCCGAGTTCATTCCCGCTTTGGCACAGTCCGCTGATCTATTTGGATATCTTTGGAAACGTTATTTGATCATCTACCCACCGATCTCGTAAATATCGATCGTCCGTCACCAACGTCTAAAAAAGGAATTAAGTCGGCGTTTGCGGAGAGTTAAAGTACTTGACTGTGAAGATGTATACGTCTAACCAGATGTTCGATTACAAGTATCGACCGTCGTCTCGCCAATGGCCACAGGTGAGCATCGCCTTAAATGAAATACGAACTTGTTGATTCCTTTTAGCGTTGAAAACATCTGTCTATCGTGGATGGTGGAGTTCAAGTTTTAGTTAGTTCAAGAAATGTTTGCCTTCAAACGTTGAACTTTTGAGAAATTCATCAAAGTAACCGACCTTTTAGAAGTCCGGCCATGGGAGAAAGCTCATGCCGTCTAAATTGTCCCGTGCGCCCGGTGCAGCATCAAGCTAGCCGAGCTAATGCTTACTTTCGAAGTTGTGTGTGCGCACGGGGTCTATGGTTTCAGTTTTTGGGAGACTACTGATTGGCCTTCTGTAAGGCCTAGCCTAGGCCTTGTCGTGTTTGTTTTAGATTCACCCGATTTTTATTTTCGTTCTTGAGTAGCACGCAGCATTCGTAATTTCTGAGTTGGATTGGGCCTGGGAATATATTAATGGTGTGGAACCCACAGCTATTTTTTAGGGGGAAGGAATATGTCATCATCACGGAGCAGTTGGGCAAAAGTAACATTTTATGTGTGTGCCTTTTTGTTCAGTAGTCAATCCGTATTTATGAATGACAAGTACGTGTAACCATAAATCCCCAGCAAAGTAGAAATATAGGCTATATGTTTGTTTTGGCATTCGTGTATTTTTTTACCCGAGTTGGTCGCGTCATGCTCGTACACCATACCCTATGGACGTTGGCGTTGACATAGGATAGAAGTGGACACTTTGGCAACGCAACACGTGACATTATTTCGGGCTGGTGGTTCGTGTTGGAACCTTGAGAGGGGGGGATTCCTTTCCAATGGTTCCCTTTCGGCTACTCGAGTGGAATTATTGTTTTGATTCCCAGTTTTTTTTTAGGCCTACTCCCGATTTTGACAATGGATCTGAATTCGTGTTGTCATTTTTCTGGTGGCTGTCACTTTTATTGTTTTGCTTTCAGCGCAAACTCAATTTATTGTTGTTCGTTTTTGGTTGATTCAAAGCGCTGATAAACTGAATCGATCTTCAGACCGTAAAGTTCTCGTCCGCGTTGAAAACTTCGATGATGTCGCCTGTTAAAACTAGGGGATCTTTGACACGCCAATTACGATTGTGATCTGGGTGTCACGTTATTTCCCACGAAAATTATATGAAACCACATGAAAATCGAGAGTTCAATTTTTAGGCAGATACACAGCACTGAGATTGTTACAGTACAATTTTTTGTGCATTTAATTTTCAAGGAATATATGTGAATTTCGCAATGTACCAGAAACAACATCATTGCCATTGCGCTACAGTACTTAAAGTTGAATTTGTTGTTGGCAAATTTTGGGGTTTCATTTTTTTTTAAATTACAAGTTTGTTTTTACTTCATTATGGTCAAAAGGAATATTTCCAAGGCAAGACAAGATAGTTTTCAATCCGGTCTGCTCTCTTAATTCGTACGAGTCAGCTGAGAGTTGAGAAAATGTGGACCGGGGAACAACAGAAGTGTTGGAGAGATGTCAACGGTTCTTCACTCGTTATTTTTAGGTGTCCCTCTACAGTATTTTTATACACACGCACTGTACACGCGAATCGGCGTCGCTGATCTAAATGGGATCGCATTTGTCACGCCAATGTCGCGTTTCGGTGTCTGTACGAGTGCGGCCCGCCAAGAGATGCCACGGGGAGGGAAAAATGCGCGACTCGAAAACAAACAAAGTGGCCTTTTAGCGGCTCCGACGAGGTGTAGACACATGGAAAAGTCAACAAGCGACGCTGCGTCTGCTCCTGTGATGCGATCTGCAATTTGTCCCTTTTGCGAAAGACGACAGATGAAAGAGAAGAAATGATAAAAAGATCTAACGGTGATTTTTTTTTTTGCTTTTCTACATTCTATATCCGGATATCTCCCACCTCATATCCCGATATATGTACTGTAAATATAAGAGGGTAGACCGAAAGTCCTAATAATAAAATTTCGGGACGGTAACGCCAGAGTAGATAATAGTTCACCATCGTTGAAACGTTGACGTTTTGCGCCAAACACATGTATGGTTAGAGCCAATCGCTGCAATAGTTGTGTTCAATTATTTTAGAGAAAAAATATTTGTGGTGGTTTTGTCATGAATTCCCCTCTTTAATAGGAAATACAGTACTGTTGTTGTAAAAGTGTGTTCAGTAATTTGGTGCATTGACATGTTAGGGATCTGATTACGTTGGCGTCATTGTGACTGGCGCCATCTGTGCAAATGTTTGGTGAAGCGGGAAAATATTTATATCGGATACTATGTCAACGCCGTCCCCTCCAATTGAAAAGATATGGGTAGGGACAGGTGGATTGAGAGAGAAATGCGTTCAATTTGTGCATTCTATCTTTGCAAAATGCCTACGTTTATTTGTTTCCCTGGATTTATTTTATTTGTTGTTTTTCACTGGCAAGGTTTGTTTATCTTTTATCAATACGAATTCCTCCGCCAAAGGCGATGAGGGGAACAAAAAAAAACAGTTCCCGTTATTTTCGTCTTTCGAAATAAATTATATCAGTCATCGCGAGTTCATGTTGCAATTTTTCAAGTGCGCGTCAGGTAGTTAACGTTTCGCATGGTAGGTGGCGCGAGAGTCAATCGACGGAGCGTAACGTCTGTGTTTGGAGCGTACAGAGAGTCTCGTACTCTACTCAGCTCGGACTGCAGTATAGTCGCGAAGTCGTTATAAATAACGGGGCTTATTTTCGGCGTGTATGTGGCTCATTGGGTTTCGGTTTTTCGGAAGTCAATCCAACTGTGAGCAATGTTAACTACCGACAGAGTCGCTCATCCTTTTCACAGTACCGAGTCTTAATTATGACTCTTGTGGGTACACGTACAGTACAAGCATACTGTATAAAAATCATATATATATATATGTGATTGAGGGGGGGGGGGGAGTATGACCG
>JAUJYS010003161.1:0-13532 GCA_033995665.1 Melogona broelemanni | reverse complement strand
TCTTGGTCTCCCGATTTCCGCACGACTCTCAACGTGTATGAATCAATTCACGGTTATTATTTCTCAAGAAAGTTTTAAAAGCATCACCTAGCACAATAATTTTTTTGTTTTCCGTAAAAAATATCACAGTTAGGTCGCTTCACTGAACGCTAGTGTGAATCAAGGTAACAACGGCACGAGTTGTCAATGTTGACGGCGTAGTGCAGCGCCCCCTATGAACAGAAAATTTTTCATTGTCATTTTTGCGCGAAAAATTTGAAAATAAGGAGTTGATCAACATCCATGCCAAGTTTTAAGAAAATCGGTTAACTTTTCGCAAAGATCTGTTAAGATGAATTTTTGGTGCCTTTTTTTTTGTGGCCATCCTGTGTATATGGCTCAAAAAGTAATCAAACTATCGAAAAAAATATTTTTTAAGATAAATTTTAACACTGTTTTAACTGTGTTTCGGCGTCTTGGCCTCATACTTATGTGCCAAACAGGAGCTGAAAGAATAATTTTTATCCAAATGCTTATTTCCCATAGACACCTGTGTTATTTCCAGACGTTAACGAAAACACATTTCGCGCCCCAGTTTGAATCTTTACGACTCTAGCGCCCCTACAGTGGAACCCAGTGAGCTTCTTTAGCTACTCAATAGATGGCGTCGCCTCCATCCCCCCTCCCCCAGTACAACTTGGAATGCATGCCAGATTTAACCAGTTCCACCTGCGGGTGTCTGAAAGCCATTGTCAAGGTTATACCTTCAGATTAAGAGAAGAAATAGTATACCAGTCGCAGTGGGGGAATGGTTATAAAGTTCGCTTTGTAATCGTTCGTCGACTTGTTCGTGGGTTCTAATCCCAGCAGCAGCAACTTTTTATTTGCAACGAGTATGAAAACGTAACATCGGGAAATTACAAAGGGCAATTACAATGGGCCGATGGCCCTTTCCGAAATAGTACACCGGTATATTCTGAATTGAAACAAATAACATAGTTCTATGTCAAAAAAGTTTGTTAGAGGAGGATTCCAAGGAAACGTGGTCTCAGTTACGTTTTGGGGTGCAAAACACAGAAAAACAACACAGCAAACCGCATTTTTCGAGAAGTGTCTACGCGCTCATCCAAAATATTAAGAAAAAATTATCCCCAGAAAATATTGAATCGCAACACAGACAGGAGCCAAGACAAGGTATTGAATCGGAACGCAGTTTAAAAATGCTCAGCGTGCTCCTTTCCTGACCTCGAACGCGCTGTGTCTGCCGTGCATTGCGGTACAGCATCGAGGGGAGCTTCTGTAATGTCACGCGTTGGCGCAGCACTCGCCATTGGAATGCTACAAAAATATTGCAATGCGCTACTCTGTACATTTCTATACGCACTTAAGAAACATAATTTCCGACCACGAACTCTTATCTACCATTTCGGATTCGCATTACGGTATGTTCAATTAAGCATTATCAGTTAAGCAATTTTTTCGAATGGCTTTAAAATCTCCGGCATTATGACCTTTAAAATTGGAACAAAATTCCTTCTCTGTAAATGTTTTAAGGCAACTCTACAATGTGTGGTCACATTCTACTGAGCGGGTGGACCCGGCGTAGGCTCTCGATTATTCGTTAGCCTGGTGTACTGGCGTCACCCCTAAGCTTCCATCAGGGAGTCCAGATCTTAGGGGTGGATCCCCGGCAGCCTGGTTACACCAGCTGCCATTCCTCTTTCCTTCCCTTCCCTGA
Source organism: Melogona broelemanni (assembly GCA_033995665.1). Classification (NCBI taxonomy): domain Eukaryota; kingdom Metazoa; phylum Arthropoda; class Diplopoda; order Chordeumatida; family Chordeumatidae; genus Melogona; species Melogona broelemanni. The sequence goes on along the minus strand of JAUJYS010003161.1, from coordinate 11,815 downwards.
CCCTCACCTATCTCCATAGAGACGCGAGGGTGAAGTAATCCTGTAGTGCACTAGGCGCTACGATGACTTAAAAATTAAAATAAAACAACTTTAAAAAGTCTTAAAGTAATGGTTCACATTTTTTTTGCATAAATCCTATCTCTGGATATCTATCCATGCATCTCTTTGTCTTACCGTAGTCTTATTGGTGATTTTTGTATTTTGAGGGAAATTTCATATTTTAAAATAATTATGACAATAAAGGATCACATTTTTTTTTGCATAGACTCTATCCATCTATCCATTCATGTCCTTGTCTTACCGTGGTCTTATTGGTGAGCACCAGGGGTCGTTCGTTGACGGTTAGATCTCCGTTGGCCTCTCTCGTGTCCACGTCTTCCCACTCGCTGTCTTCGAATGCGCTCTCACCCTCTTCCTCACCCTCCTCATCCTCATCGTTCAAGGGTTCACCGCTACCCACCTGGCAAAAGAGGGGTCAACAAAGGAAAGGTCAACTCTATGGTGAAGTTGAAACCCAAGTCCCAAGGCTCAATGTGTGAATGGATATGTGGAAGCTTAAGTAGATTTTAGTGAGGTTAAAAAAAATACGAAATGCGCATGTTCAACTGGTGAAAGAAATTGTGAAGTAAGTCAAGTTGTTGTAAACAGCCGACAGAGGGCAGTCAAGTATATAAACACATGGGTGAAATTGTAAATGAAGTAATTGTAATAAAACCGCTCATTTTACAGTTTAGAAAAAAAATCTTATTATTTTATAGAGTAGCAAGTTGGTTTTTTTTTTAATTCACTGAAGTGTAAATCACAACTTCTAGATTATGTACCCCTCTAATCGCCACGAAAGAACATTTATAGAGGAGTACATTTTCACCAGTACCCCAGGATAACGAATAACCGAAATCCAGCGCCAGGAATCGAACCCGGGACCGCCCGCACAGCAGTCGGGAACATTACCGGCTGGACTGGACGGGTCGTACGAACAACCCAGTGATATAGACATTCATAGACCGATCAAGGTAAAAAAACAATTTTGCCGCTACCGCACGCCCATTAATTTATACAATGTTGCTGTATCTGCCAACAACATAGTGGGGGCATTTTATCATCCGAAACACATGTGGGGTGGTGCTAAGAGCGAATATAAGTCTTGACAAGGTCAGGCCTTAAGACGATAAAATACAAAGTGGCGGTTAGAAAGAGCGAGAGCAATCAAGCGTCACAATTTGCGCCCGACTGCGTGAATAAACCACAAGGCGCTGGAAGCAGGATTAATTTTTCCGCATCATTCTTAAACGTATCGGGAGAGCAGAACCACCTTCGCTCACGTGCAAATTCAATGAGGATCAAAATTAAAAAAGGAATAAGCCTCTGGCTGCTACACTTGCTCTTTGGCGTCAATCCGTCTAATCTCTGGCTCACTCCCCTCGTCCTATCTATCGGCAACGAGGGCCGGATTAAATTTGGAAACGCACCCCTCTCCATGCCCCCTCCCATGTCTCTCCACATAACCCCAAAAGCTAAATCCAAAGTCGATGGCGGAATACAAGCGTGTCACAATTTGATTCTCCATTGCGTGACGCGTGTGAATAGACGAGATTAGACTCGGGACAGGAACGATTCTCGATATGGGTCGGAGAAATACGAAATGAGGTTATTTCTACATTGGCTTTTTCAGTAGCAATTGGAAACAGGAAAATTGACCCGAAATTGGAGTGGTTAACAAAAATTCGCGTACTAACGAAACTCAATCGCTTCAGCAATCACCTTAAATGTGCGCGACGATCCCGGGTTCGATTCCCGTCGGCTCGAGCTTTCGTTATTCGATCCCGAGGTAATGGCGAAAAGCCTCCCCGCTGTAAATGTTCTTTCGATACAATTATAGAGGTACAGAATCTTCTGTAGTGCTACTATTACTCGCAGTTCATTGAGTGTGTCGCCATTTTATCTAATTTTTATCTAATGCAATAGAGCCAACGTCCCTTCTTTCTTTGTTTCGGCTGACCGTCCACGATAGGACACACACATACCACCAAGAAGCGACCTGGTAATTTGGCCAAGTCTAGGCTTCTGCCCTAGGTAGGGATCTTTAACGTGTAGCTGACAACGTACAGGCACGGGTCTCACGGTTTTACTTCCATTCCGAAGGAAGGAACGAATTTTTCTCTAACTATCGCGTTTTTCAACAACAACAAACGCGAATTTAACATTTTGTGCTTACACACAATCTCGTTCATCGTTTTGCTCGTCTCAGTTCGGCGGATGATTTGGTGTTGCTGCTTTTGGTTTGTCAGTCACTCTGGTTCACGTCTAAAAGTATTTACCTTCGAAATGGAATATTCCATTTCTTGTTTTGCCTATCAGTATATTTTTTAAACTTTTGTTATTGTGTAGCTATAAGAATGGCGACAATGTTTGTTTTTTTTAAGTGCATTGGCATTCTGCCAAATAACCAAACTAAAGAAGTTGGCCAGTGAATTTAACTGTTACGTGTGTTAAAAGTTCATACAGCGTGAATGCTCAGTGCTGCCAACAAGATCCAACCCCGACAAAGGGTCACTTTCGGAGTTCGAATCTTTGTTGCAGCCACCTTGTTTGACGGCGCATAGCCTCCTCCCTGTTGACTGTCCTTGCGTCCCTCCCCCCCATACACCACATACACCCCCATCCCCCTTCTCTGTAGAAGGTTAGAGGGGTGATGGGTTAAGGTTAAGGTTGTAATGTTTGCGTTGGCGAGTTCGTTGCTCTCCAAAAACACATTGACTGCTTCGTTATTCAATGAGCTAACAAGACAATTGCATCGAATTGTGGAGGTAGTTATAGCCAATTGTTGCTGAACGACATGGTGATTAGTGACTCAGCTAAAAGGCTTTGTAAATATTTTGATTTTTAAAACATTTTTTTTAATGAATATTTTCGAGCTGTAAGTGCCACCAGTTTGTATATTTTGGTATAATAAAGTACTTGTCTAATTTTGTTGCCATTTTTAGTCCCCGACTCAATTAAGTAATCGTTTGTTTCGTCTTTTCTCTCCTCTTCCATCTATTTTGTTGTGGTGTTGACCCGTTTACCCTCATTAGCGTGGGCGGCACCGCTGGCGCCATCATCACCTGTCCGCTGGAAGTGGTCAAGACCCGGCTGCAGTCGTCCGTGGCCACCTTCCACCTGCAGCACCACCTCCAGCAGCATCTCAACGCAACCGCTCATCACCATGTGTACGTGTCAACAACCTCTTCACTTCACCCTTCCCCGACTCTCCTACTGGCCCCACCCAAACCCACCCCCCTGGCCTCATCCACCTTGACCCCATCCTCCACCTCCCCCCTGACCCCATCCCACAACTACCACCGCCTCCTCCAACAGCCTTTGACCACCCAGAAGAGCCCGCTTTGTAGCACGCTCGCCTCTTCTTGCAGGGCTCCCGACGGCGTGCTCACCCTGGGTGCCGGCAACACTAGTGCGGCCGCCGCCACCAGCACTTCCGGTGCCACCAGCGCCGCCTGCCGGAACGTGGCGCATCACTCGTCTATCGGCATCTGGAAATGTCTGAGGTAAGAGATCTTTTATCAGCTGATCTTTTGGTGGGGGAGAGGGAGGGGCTCACTAGTAGTAGTGACGCACGCGAAGCAATGCGAAACGCGTGTCACTGTGGCAAGTACAGTCGGCCTCGCTCACTCGCTTGTTCGTAGCCAGTGACATGTTTTCTTCTTCCCTCCTTCGTGACCTTGAGATGGTAATTGAATAGGAGTCGATTACGTGTGTGAGACCGGTCGTGCCAAGTTTTTTTTCTTTCAATAACTCTAAATTCAATTCTGTATCATGTTGGTAGCTCATTATGCTGTAATGAGATTTTCTCCTCTTCAGCGTTTGTGCTGCAATGCGAGCGACCTTGTCAATAGTTATAGTGTGGTCACGCGAGGTGTACAATTGATTATTCCACTTGCATCTTGCCCACGTCATTTAGCTTAGTTGGTGCAAAATGTGCTATGGAATATGCGCTGGAGATTTGGGTTGGCTAAGCAGTTGAGCTAGCGCTTCCGTAATCCCGGGTTCAATTTCCTTTGAGCAGCTGAGTAGTTGATCAGTGTCTTATTATATTTTTCTTTTTGGCCTTTATGTACCTGCACAGTACTGAAACAACGGCAACGTTGGTCGTTTCAGATTTTGTTGTGGCCTTAAATTGATTGAACGCCTCCTCATTTCGTGTCATGGTGGTTGTGTTCTTGGCCGTGAACAGCCATGATCTTCAGTAGAAATGTATCCACCACTTTTTAATCTGAACTGCGGCCAAACGCGTGGCCCACTAAGTACTTGCGTCAAGGTCAAAGTTTATCTCTTGTCGATTACCAGTCCGCTCAATCTTAAAGTTGCTCGATTAAAATATTGAAATTTAAATAAGTAGATGAATCTTTGATCATGTCGTGTGCAACGGGGCCCCGTGTGCGTCACGACGCTTATATCTTATCTGACGTTGTTTTAGCATCCCACTGGAACGTGAAGAAAGTTGATCAGGGTTATTTTATTTGGAAAGATCGTCTCGTATTACATGTGCTACTGTATCGACAAAGTCAAGTGCCCGAAACTTATTTTTTTTAATTTGTAATCCATTCCAATCAATCTCCTCGCAGGGCTCCTGGCTAACTAATTCTCAGAGTTGGTGGCTAGGGTAAAAAAAAGCGTTGTACATTTTTTGCAACTTGAAAATAAACCAAAAAAAAAAAAAAAAAAAGAAAGAAGACTTTTTCATTTTGGCCTCAAGTAAATTCTTCGTTTTGCTCATCAAAAATTATTTATAGTATTGTTTCATCATCACGTGGAAATCAAAAATTATTTTGTTTTCCACGTTAAATTATCATAACAGCAATGGGGTTATTATCCAGGATTGACCAATTCAATAGCGATACGGCTTGATCAATATTGGTCTTTGTTTTTTATCTTGAATGTTTTGACAGCTTACTCATTCAATCTCATTCATTCGATGAATGATCGATCCTGGTGAAAATAATTTGAATTGAACTCTTTTGTTCGTTGGTCCATCCTTTTGTAATTTTCTTTGCCTATAGAAGACCGATCAAGATTTTATTTCGATTATCGTTGATATGCGGGGGCGTTCTTAAAATTAACATTCCCAGCAGCTAGTACTTCCTACTGGAAATAAAAAATTCACAACGCCCCCACATGCCAAAGAACTTCGAATTTTATTTTCAATGGGTCTAGTGTTGGCCGTGTACCAACGTGTCAACACATCCCGAGTCGTTGCTTTGTCCGCTGGAGCCAAATACCGGTACACTCGACGCGTCGTCGTCATTTGGCGTCGTCACGTACCTCGATTGCTTGGCCCGCTGCTTCAACCAACATCAATTGTTCTGGTCGACCGAAAGGACAATGCGATTCTTGTCGGATTCGTTCTGTGCTTCCATTTAGGTACAAGAGAGGCTATACAGGGTGTCAAGCGTGATTTTGAGCCAGCTGATTGGGGCTTTGGCATGTGGGTGATTTTTTTGATTTTATTTTATAAATCACCGTAGCGCCTAGTGCACTACAGGATTACTGCACCCTCGTGTTTCTATGGAAATATGTGAGGGGCAGGGAAGGGAAGGGAAGAGGGATGCAGCTGGAATAACCAGACTGCAGGATCCACCCCTAAGCTCTGGGCTCCCTAATGGAAGCTCAGGGATACGATCACGTGACTACGTAATATATTGTCAGCACATGGCTAGTCAAAGGCATCACGGACATTAAGTTTCACATGTAGCTAGAAGACAGTCAAAAATTTCCTAGTCATGAATCTGTAGTGAATATTTCAGCAGGAGATTTTACACCTCGTTGGCAGTATTTTTTATTATCCAATTGCTCACAGTTCATAGCAATGCACTTTGCCCCTCACCTCGCCAACGAAGAGCGAGAGGTATTTTTTTACCGGTACTCAGAGTTCGAATAAACGAGTGCTCGCATCTGGAATTGAACCCCGGTAACGCTAAACTGCAACCGGTTGTATTCCCGGCTGGAATACGATACGTATCCTAGTGCTGTAAATCTGTTTGAATACTTATTCGAGAATAACAATAGGAAATCTTAGCCAAGTTCATACTATTTTTTTAAATGTTGGATTGATAGATCAGATTGAATTCGTAACAGTTTGCTACTCGTATTGAATCGTCCGGTTAACTTTCCCTACTGCACGGTGCTGCTTCAATGTTGTAGTTATTGGTCTGGTTAGATTTTATGGCCTCTCCTTTGATTGGTGCGAATTGTCGCCTAGCGAGTCAAGTGCAAGGTTTCCTATCACATTCATTTCCTCGTCGATGGGCCGTTCTCGTTGTACGGATGCTCTCGTTCATCTTAATTGTTTCTCGCTTATGTGTGGCTCTTGTCATAGAAATTGCTTTCACTTCACCATTCATGCACTTGCTTCAAGAAAACATTCTATATAGGTCACGGGTTTAAATGTTTTACACTTGTGCTACGCCTATAGCTGCATTATATTCCCGTGACACGGGTTCGATTGCTGACAGAGTTGTATTTTTTAAGCATATAATTTGGCTACAAAATTCCGGATTTTCCAAATATAGGTTTAAATTAACTTTTTACTCGTGGTTTTTTTTTTTTTTTAACAGAATGTAGTTACCACAATCTTATTAATTTCTTACGTTTGAAGATATGCAGAAATAATGTTCAGACTGGGTTTGACGTGTAGCACAGTGGTGGTGTTATGTGTAAGAAATTAAAAAGATTGTCGTAACTACATTCTGTAACCCGACGTTCTGCGCCAGTTTAACTTAACTAACAAGTGTAGTTATACGAAACAATTCTGTTTTTTTTTAACCTAATTTTTGCGAATTGGGTTTCGTTGTGCCCAATTGGCATCCCAATTTTAGGTGGCAACATGACTAGTTCGTAAATTGGTTTGCTCCAGTCCAAGAAACAAATGTCAAGAAAAAAAAAAAACGAGAAACAAGCTGTTTTTCTTGAGAATTTTCAGTTCTGGTAATCTGGCCAACTGTGATGAACGCTCAATTCCGAGGAAGCAGTTCTGACTTGTTGCATGTAACGAATTTGTGAGAAGAACCTCCTCTTTCGTTTCCGCTTAATAGGAACGCCAGTTTCATCTTGGGCTATTTTAAGGTTGGCGACAACAACAAAATGCAAAATAAGTTATGTAAATGGTAATGCAGTTTTGCCCAAGGCCAATTGAATTATTCCATCTCTTGACCCAGCAGGCTTCTTAAGTCTGTTTTTGATTATCAAGAGTCTCACTTTTGTAATGTGAGAGATTAAACATCTCTCGTAGAGTTCTCTGCTTTCTCAACTGTAAGTCAGTCATTTTGCTGTTCTGTACAGATACCAGTACAGCAAGTACGGAATTTGGATGTTAGCCAATTTATGCTGTTTGCCTCCTTATTTTACGATCGACACCAACGAGTTAGATTCACGTCCCGTCATCCAGCTGTTTAGTGTTATTGTACAGTACTTGTACATTGGCTCAATTCGACCCACTTGCAGTAAAAACATCTCCTAACAAGCATTGAATTCACCTTGGAAATAATATGATCCTCTGATAAAAATATAAATTTTGCAAGGTCTTCGTTTAATAGTCTCACTTCCTAAGTCATTAAAAATAGAATTTCAATTCTTGGCTTCAAAATTGTTCGTTTCGCAATCCGAGGCAATCTGAATAACTTGTATCAAGTATCCTATTCTCAGTAATCCGTAATCAGTAATCAGTCTCCCGAGCTCTAATAGTGGTATCTGGATCTGAGTTCAATTCCCAGCGCAGCCGATAGTTTGATTGGCTCGTGGTACTGCGCGGGGGAAGGCAATGACAAACCACCTCTGCCGAGGAAACTAAGGGGGCTTCTGCTCCCTGAAGTCACCAGGTTTCGGGGGATCGAGGGTCGGGGTCCTGAGACGACACGAAGGACTTAACAACAGCAATAGTGGTGTTGATTATTTATCCAGGATTTCTCCGGGTCTTCCTGTGTTTTGGACGTACGTGTTTATACAGCTCATTGGATAGCAGCCAGTAATAAAAGTAGCAAAAAATCTATTCCGTTTTCGAGCTTTTTCCAAAATTGGTGTAGAGCAATTAAATAATCGTGGCTTGCAATTTCTCCTTTGTGTTACATGTTTTCTGTCTGTTTTTAAAATAAAGGTAACACATTATTTGCTTTTGTGGGGCTGAGCGTGCGGTCGCAGATATTGTGTTTGTTTAAGCAGTGTTTACAATCCCGCCAACATTCTAGCCCCGTTCGCTAGATAAACGAGGTTGTACACGTTTGGTTTTAGATCTATAAATAGACTAGGCTAGATCCACTTATTCCTGTATTCATTCGGACGTGTGAAGGCTTTGATATAGTTATTGCAGAACTGCGAACGGTATACTACAGGGGTAGGACAAAATAATGGAAACATTTATGTTGGTGCACCTCATAAGAGCTGTTTCCACTATTTTGTCCAACCCCTGTGTATTTGCTTATCTACTCGAACTCAGACTCGCTCGAATGTGTCAAATGTAAACATTGATTCGATTAGTGGAGTGGTGTGATTAAGGTTGGCGTACTTCTCATTTTGCGTCGCAATTAAGAGATCAACCTGATGTGCAAATCTAAATTGGGAAATTAAGTTTTTATTTATAGGCTTTTTCAAGAGATAGGACACTCGAGTTAGAGCTGATTGGGTATAATTTATGTGTTTAATGAAAACATGACAGCTCAGAGTATCAGGCTTCGAGGAAAGTTATTTTCCACTATTTTTAAAGTTCTAAATTTCAAGAATCTTGAAAGTTTCGGGATAAGTTTCTTATTATTTTGGAATTTTTGAATATAACTTTTAGAAATTAAGAATACCTTCTAGAGAGATTTTCCTAAATTATTTATAAACTTGCAAATATTGCTAGTAAAAGGTTGAAAATATATTTTGAAAACAAAAAATGGGTTTTATTTGTACAGGCACTACCTGAGAATACCTAGTGGTTGCTTTATTTTTTTTTTTTAAACTTATGTATTTGTTTATTTATTTATTTCCTATACAGGTACATTATAGAAACGGAAGGAACGCTATCCTTGTTCAAAGGCCTGGGACCAAACCTCGTGGGAGTTGCACCATCCAGGTGGGCAAGTTTATTATTATTATTTTTTTTAAGTTGCGGCGTCCGACGCAACTGCAACATTTTTGGTATTCGACACTTTGAAATTCGTGTTTCGGCGGATTCTCTCCGAACATCAAAAATTCCATCGCAATACCGACCATATATTGGGATGGAAATTTCCCCGACACAGTTTATTACAATCACAGGCAACTCTCGCCTTCTATTAGAAGAACACTTCCCGTTGCACCGTTATCAGTAATCATGTTTTCGTGCAACTAGTATTTGGCCGAGCACCTTGTAAACAAAATGGCGTGCGCGTGGTGTACGTGTGTGCATAGCATATGGAGGGAACAACAACATTAACACGCGTGCTCAGGGTGCTCTCGCTCTCTCATGACCTTGACGTGGGTCTCGCTCACTCCATGTGCCCCTGTGTCAATGTAGACGCTGGAGAAACATCCGCTGTGTGAATGTTGTTGCTGCCCACTTGAACGATAAGCCAACCACCCAAACCAATCGATCGCTTCCAGCTCGAATCTACACGAGAGTTTTCGCTGGCCCACCACATACACACATGCACACTGTAATTCTGACCCAATCTTGCTTAATCTGACATTTTACGTAATTGTCATGTGCCGAGCTGCACGTAGTCTCGCCATCATATGTCACGTATTCGCTGTTTATTTTAATTTTATCGGTCTGGAGTCCAACGCGAATCGTATCTTAATGGGCCACAAACATATTTGACCTCCAGTTACGATTTTTTATATTTTTAATTTCGGTCAATTACTTTGATCACTTGTTGATGAACATGTATATTATTTTTTATGTTTTGAATTTAGGTCAATTACTTTCATCACTTTTTGATATCAATACGTCTACATGTGTAACGACCGAGGGTTAGAAACTGTGACTTTAAATTTATGGCCACAAATTGTTTCTAAAAGTGCACGTGACATTTTGGAAATCTGAATGAGTTCATGTAGACAAAAAAAAAACAGTGAATTGACCCTCGTGCGTAATGTGACTATGTTTCGGATTAACGTGTCAATGAACTTGTACGCGATCTAATAATAGACACGAATACAGTACGAGTAAATAGAAAAATGATTGCACATCTGTGTTCACCAGTGGCTGCGTGTGGGCCAGAACAAAAGGGGGAGGGAAGGGAATTGCGCATTTAGTTCATCTACAGCGTAGTAGTTCTGCTGACTGTTATATATGTCCACCACTTGTTTCTAATATTTGTAGCAGTACATGAGGCGTTTCCTATAGCACACACGCACACATGCAGACCCACACCATCTGGTACGCACACTATAGCTCCATTGCTCCCGTATGTGGTTGTGCTTAGGCAATGGCTGGCAACTTGCCAGCTATCTTGTTTACAAACTGAATTTCGAGGGGGGTTCGTAAATTTCGGGGCGGCGCTTTGTTGATGTCTAGAAATACACACATGCTCTCCTATTTACCTGAAAGCGTTTTAAAAAAATTCGCCCAAATTGCTGGCTCTTGCCGTTTTTATTCCTGAAACGATTCCCGGTTCGATTCCCGGCACAGGCTTTCGTTTATTCGTTGGCCTGGGGTACTGGTGTCACCCCTGAGCTTACATTAGGGAGTCCAGAGCTTAGGGGTGGATCCTGCAAGTCGGGCTATTTCCCAGCTGCCTTCGCCTTCCCTCCCCTTCCCTGCCCCTCACATATCCCTATAGAGACACGAGGGTGCAGAAATTCCTGTAGTCCATTAGGCGCTACGGTGATTTTATATTAAAAAAAATATTATTTTATGTCGGGGGATCGAGGCTAGGGATATGGAGACGAGTCAGACGACACGAGGGACACAACAACAACACTGTTACTTTTAGATGCTGGCAATTGAAGAATTTCATTTCCAACTCTTAATGTACATGCACTGGGTCTGGCAAACGTTAACATTTTCAGTAGCTAGTTTACTACACCGGTACCAAAATATAGAAACTTATTCATTCACCCAATCTATAATCGACATATACCATTTTCCAATGAACAAATCATCCACGAAAATAGTGATTCAAATTTTAAATCAAATTTAAGTTTTTATCATGTGAGAAAAGAAAATTACCATTTTTCCCAAATCGCTTTCACTGCATGGTAGAAATGCTTGCTGCGTCTCCAATCTGATTGGCTGGACTTCTTCGAAGTATTCGTCCTTGGGAAAATGTTCTTTATGGATTATTCGAATGAAGCGGTCCACGTTCGTCTTGAGTACCGTGTGAGAAAGAAACTGGTCTGCCATCATTGTCTCCAACATTCGGAACCTGGCTTCGATCGATTCTGGGTCCATTTCAACCTACGAGCTTTTGATATTTAAAATTGAATAATTATAAATTTGATTTCATGATATTTGACTTAATGTGGTTATTCCGATGTTGCTTTTTTTTCAATGCATCTAAAAAGACACTGGCAATATTACAGCAGCGCCTTAAGCTCCTGGCCTCAACTATAAAAGTTAGGCAGCTTGGAGCTTGGGATAAACATAATACAGGGAGATGAAATCTGATCAGGATTCTAAAGCACTTCAGCAAGATTTAGATGTGGCAACTTCAACTCAATGTTGGGAAGTGTTGTATTATGCATGCAACCAGATCTAGAAACAAAACAAACAAAACTAAGCAGGAAAGGGGAGGAAAGAGGGATGCAGCTGGAATAGCCAGACTGCAGGATCCACCCCTAAGCTCTGGACTCCCTAATGGAA
>JAUJYS010003160.1:0-13534 GCA_033995665.1 Melogona broelemanni | reverse complement strand
CGGCGCAGGCTTTCGTTTATTCATTAGCCTGGGGTACTGGCGTCACCCCTGAACTTCCATTAGGGAGTCCAGAGCTTAGGGGTGGATTCTGCAGTCTGGCTATTCCATCTGCTATCCCTCTTCCCTTCCCTTCCCTGCCCCTCAGATATCTCCATAGAGATCCGAGGGTGCAGTAATCCTGTAGTGCACCAGGCGCTATGGTGATTAAAATAATAAAAAAAATATCTTCTGTTTCTAAGTTAATTCTGTGTTTGTACACCAGGTTAAAAATGGTAATTTGCCGTGGAAAATTAAAAAAATAATAATTACAAAAGTGAAAATTGCGTTAACAATATAACTTTTTCGTTCGAAGTTTAGGTAAAACTTTCACATTTTTTTATTTTTCTCTAGAAATAGCTCTGAGTAACCACTCGGCAATTGCACAGTGGTGTCGGGACTTTAACATCAAACTAGTGGTGGTCGGTCCGGAGGATCCGTTAGCCAATGGCAAGTATAATGTTTCACCACCACCACCGCCACCATTTATTACCTATTTAAGCTATTTCGAGTTTAAAACATAACTTTTCATTAAAAAAATTTACAGGACTAGCGGATGACTTAAAAGAAGAGGGAATCATGTGCTTCGGGCCCAGCAAGAGTGCTGCGCTCATCGAAGCCAGCAAAGAGTTCTCCAAGAGCTTCATGGAACGTCAGGGCATTCCAACTGGCAGGTGGAAGGCATTCACTGACGTTGAAAATGCTAAGCAGCACATCATAAGGTAGGAATGGAAGGGACAGCAAACAAATTGTGAGAATACTGTTGATATGGCTCAGAATGGTGCTAAAAAAGGATATGTCGCTTTGACAGATCACTAGTTCTGATGACAACTTGGCAATGTGATGTAAAATTCTAACACAAAAACATGCTTGGTTATCCACAGTTCTCCCTATCGAGCCCTTGTAATAAAGGCAAGCGGTTTGGCTGCTGGAAAAGGTGTCGTGGTAGCGCAAACCAAAGAAGAGGCTTGCAATGTTGTTGAAAGCATTTTAAAGGTACAGTGACAGCATGTCAGTGACAGACGTTTGTTTGTGTTGTTGCAGTTTGTGTATTACTTTTTTTGAAAAACTGAAACTGCAAACAACAATATGTGTTATGCCGAATTAAAATCAATATATTTTTTTTTGTAAACAGGACAAGATATATGGCAGTGCCGGTGATGTGGTTATCATCGAGGAGTTGCTGGTTGGAGAAGAAATTTCGGTACATTGTTGCCGCAACCGCCTTGTGTTAAACGCCATCATCTTCGAAAGTTAATGCAAATTCGTGATTGGATAAATAATAAGAATTATTTTTTAATTTTATTAGGTTCTCTGTTTTACCGATGGAGAGAACATGTCCGTAATGCCAGTAGCGCAAGACCACAAACGATTGTTGGAAGGTGACAAGGGACCAAACACGGGAGGAATGGGTGCTTACTGTCCCTGCTCTTTGGTAAATCAGTTGTTAAGTTCCTGTACAATTTTCGATTAATACAATTCCTGCCCACCGACCAAATTTATGAACTGTCAAATATTGCTGTAGGTCAACGTTAAGGATTTGGAAACTATAAAGTCCCAGATACTGCAGGCGGCCATCACGGGACTGAAGAAAGAGGGACGCACATTCGTTGGTATGTTTGTTTGACCACCGGTCGACCACATTGAGAATGTATTGAAAGGTTTTTCCCGTGAATTCTAATATTAATCCAATGTATAGGAGTTCTCTTTGCTGGCGTGATGCTAACGAAGGATGGACCCAAGGCACTGGAATACAACTGCAGATTTGGAGACCCCGAAACTCAGGTAAGTTCAGACCTCAAACCACCACCGATCACACGAATAAAATTTACGAAAATAGGTTAGGTTTGTGCAACCGGTTTCACCACGTCACTCTTATTTCAGGCAATCCTTCCGTTACTGGAAAGCGATCTGTACTCGATCATGTGGTCGTGCGTGGTTGGCGATCTGAAGAAAACGGTGGTGCGTTGGAAGGAGAACATGTATTCCGTTGGTGTGGTGCTGGCGAGCAAGGGATATCCCGGAAGCTACAGCAAAGGGATGACCATCACCGGTAATACGAATTATTTAATTACTCTGACATGACCAACTGCATTTGCTCGATCGGGAAGGTTTTTCTTCTCTGATACAGCTGAGTGATCAAGTGCTACTAAATTGGAGAATAATAAAACTGGGGCCCTCAGTGGCTCAGTGGATATGGTCACAGTCTACAGAGCGGGTGGTCCCGGGTTCGATTCCCGGCGCAGGCTTTCGTTTATTCGAACCTGTGGTACTGGAATGTGCCACTCACACATTGCCACAGCAATACGAGGGGTACAATAACTTCCTGTAGTGCTGTTCACTACAGTGATCAGGAATAAAAAAAAAAACTCATTTTTGGCAAAAAAAAAACAACCTCATGATCATCTATCCCATAAAATCCACACAAAAATGGAATGAAAATGAAGTGAGTTCGATCGCTAACTCAAGTGGTTCCGTTTTCTTTCGCACAGGAATGAGCGAAGTGCTCGGCAGGCAGAGACACCTGCTGTTCCATTCCGGAACTGCGTTTAAAGACGAAGACGAAGATCAGATCGTGACCAACGGAGGACGGGTGTTGTTGGCAGTGGCCCTAGGCAACGACTTTATAACGACGGTGCGCCTGGCTCAGCGCGCCGCCGAAACCATCCAATTCGAGGGCAAACAATTCCGACGGGACATTGGCCACCGACAAACAGCGAGGTGCGCATTAAAATTATAACTTCTTGTAATGGAAGTGGACTGGATGTTGAGAAGATTAATGCCAATGTAATCATTGTTATTTTTGTAGACTGTCTCGCATCAGCCTGACCTATCGGGACAGCGGAGTCGACATCACCGCCGGAAACAGCTTGGTGGAGGCCATCAAACCATTGGCTGCCAAGACCTTTCGAAGAGGCGTCATTGGCGGCATCGGCGGATTCGGCGGACTATTTCGTCCGAGTATCGCCGGGTATAAAGACCCGATCTTGGTGAGCGGAGCCGACGGAGTGGGCACCAAACTAAAGGTAAAACATCTGACAAGAAACATTAAGACGTATTTTTTTGAAGCAAAGTACTGAAATCGCAGATTGACAACGTATCTCGGAAAATTGTCAAAAAATATATTCGAAACTTTAAATTGTTTCTTGTTGCACAATGAAAATAGAGAATGTTTATTTTATGTAGACTAACTAGTATTTTCCCACGCTGCCCTTGTACAATAATTTGACATTTCAATTTTCCCCATCACCACCATAGATTGCGGAGGCATGCGGCATCCACAATACCATTGGCATCGACCTGGTGGCCATGTGTGTCAACGATGTGCTCGCCCAGGGAGCCGAGCCTCTCTTCTTTTTAGACTATTTCGCGTGCGGCAAAATCAAAGTGGACAAAGACACGCAGATCATCGGGGGAGTGGCTGAAGGATGTCTGCTGGCAGGCTGCGCACTAATCGGTAACTCTTTTCTCAGTAGCTGGTGGGCAAACAAACATTATTAGGGTGTAGGTCATGGAAAATGCCCAGATACTATGATTGAAAAATACCCTAAACAAAAGAGATTATTTTCTCCTCATCACCAAGGTGGAGAATGCGCGGAGATGCCGGCCATCTACGCACCGAACGTCTACGACTTGGCAGGTTTCGCCGTTGGCGCAGTGGAGCCAAACAAGCTACTGCCGAGGGTCAACGATATCGTCAATGGCGATGTGTTGATCGGCATCGCCTCGTCCGGCCTGCACAGCAACGGCTTCAGCTTGGTGCGCAAGGTGGTCGAGCGATCGGGATTGGACTATAACGGGCCGGCACCGTTCAATTCGAACAAAACCCTAGGTGAGGAATACATACGCTAGGTCGATTAAGTCTGAAACCGTTTGTACTATAAATCGTAGACAAAAATTAAAATTCTAGAAAAAAAAATAATATACCAGATTATCCTCAATGTACTGAATTCCCACCGAGTTCACTATTCCCAATCCAGTTCACAATATGTGCAGCACTAAATAGTGTCCATACGCTGTGCTTTTTTTCGTTTACAGGAGAGGAACTGCTGACTCCTACAAAAATCTACAGCAAGACCCTGCTGCCAATTATTCAGAGTGGCTTAGTGAAAGCCTATGCTCATATAACTGGAGGCGGGCTGATGGAGAACATTACAAGGGTGCTGCCATCGAATGTAGGCGTGTACATGGATGCAACATGCTGGCCTGTTCACCCAGTATTTGGATGGCTGGCTGTAACCGGTAAGTGAACAGAAAATTTGTCTCCTGATTTTAGTTTGGAACGAATTTAAATTTACGTTTGATGGAACAATTTTCGAATTATACATTGCTAATTTCTCTCATCCACTTTTTTTTCGTCACAACAGGGAACATCTCAAATCCGGACATGTTGCTCACTTTCAATTGCGGATTGGGAGCGGTGCTCGTCGTCAATGAAAGCGATGCGCAACAGGTGATTGCCAGCGTCCAAGCAATGGATGAACTGGCATACGACGTGGGAAAAATCATTTCATTCAAAGACGGTATGCATTAAAACCATAGCACACTACAATATTGTCAGTAACGCACTGAATGCGCATCTTCGGAACAAAACCCGAAGACCTGACCATTTTAATACGATTTTTCTCGTTACTTGTTACAGGTGATCCCAGGGTTCAAATCACCAACTTCCAACTGGCGCTGCAGACGATCATCAGCTCGTTCAACTTCCAACCGATGCCCTTGTCTCAAAAGAAGCGAGTGGCGGTTCTAATTTCCGGAAGTGGTGAGTCTCTGCTGCAGCACGCGCAAACCGTCATCATATGTATCATTTTGATTTGGTAGCTCAACCAGAAACCTGTTCCGATGTATTTAGGAACCAACCTGCAAGCGATAATGGATTTCACGCGGGATCCAATTAATCAGAGCACAGCGGAAATTGTGCTGGTGATCTCCAATATTCCTACTGCGAAGGGACTGGAGCGAGCGGAAAGAGCAGGCATTGAGACAAAGGTATACTTGCTTAAATTAATTCTCTTGATAAACCAGTACAATGTGTACAAGCCCAGCATGGGCCAATGGCGGAGGACAAATATTCAATGAGGAAAACAACTATTACAAGGACGAATATGTCCTAATTTTACCATTTCTCCTTTAACTACTACAACAACAGATGAGATCGTCTTAAATGTTCATCAATTCAGAACAAACTCTGCTTTTATATTTTACTACAACAACACTATATATTTGGAACCTCTTCTCACCAGGGGGCGACCTGATTATTTTATCTAGCTAATGGCTTCTGACCTAAGTGGAGATCTTTAACGTGCAACTGACAACAACAAATTTTTTTGGAGGAAAATTCCCCTCACTGAAGTGAATATCACTACAAGAGATTCTCTTCCCCACGTGTTGCTGTGGCTATATAAATATTCATGGGTTCCATGGCTTTACTTCCAATCCGAAGGAAAGACGTATTTACGAATTTCTCTCTCCCGAGATATTTCGGTCGGGAATTTAAATATGAATTCCACTTGTTGCAATCAAAAGTAAAATAACTAAAGATGCACGCTACGCGAAAACGGCTGTTCGGACTATCCGTAATAATTCACACTATCCGTAATAATTTTATGTTTCATTTACTTATTGCGAATAACCAAAATACATGTACGCAACACCTGTACATGTAATATAAGTTCCAAAGTGGTAAATAAACCAATTTTTACTACCAAAGACGTTGCTGTTTTCCATCTTCCCTGGTCGGAGATACCATCATTATCAATTGTTAAAATACAACAGCTCCTATCACCTTCTCAATATATTAAAATAACTAAATCTAATCTCAATAAATAGGTGATCAACCACAAGGAGTACAGCAGTCGTCTGGACTTCGACATGATGATCCAGAGGACGTTAAATGAAGCGGAAATCGAAATTGTCTGCTTGGCCGGCTTTATGCGAATACTCACGGGTAAGTTGGCGAAGTTTCATATTGGTGGAAGAAAAACGACCAATAATATTTTAGCGTCGACACTTTGAGAGAAAATATAATAATCGTATTTTCCTACCTCACAGGGGATTTAGTCAGACAGTGGAATGGCCGCATGCTCAACATTCATCCATCACTGCTGCCTGCCTTCAAAGGGACCCACGCCCATCAGCAGGCCCTGGACGCCGGTGTGCGGCTTTCCGGTTGTACGGTGCACTTTGTGACGGTCAGTTCAAACTACTTTTTCGTTCGCTCGTGCTGCAGATAAATATTGCATTTTTTTACATTAGAAGAAAGACAAAGACACGATGGATCAACGGACTTAGAATTGTTTAAGCTTATAACATCTTTTTTAACAGAAATAATGGGGCAGAACTAACAAAATATTGAAAATCGTTGTGACGAAATAACTTTGCACACATAAAAAATTATCTCTCATTTTTACGTGTGCGTGTGTATCAGACATTACGTGTGTATCATAGCTCATCATTTGTTACTAAAAGATAAAATTACAAATGTTCAATCATGAACAAAAGTTCGTTGCTACGACGCGATTGTCATTAACTTGTATGGCCACAAATTTGCAATTTGAAATTTGCTTTTCCTTTTCATCTTGATTCAGAAATATTATGTTTTGGAAGTTAATTTTCTGAATAGATTTCTGTTTAGGATGATAAAAATATATTTATAGTTTAATTTTAACCCTTTAAGCGCGACGTTTATTTTGGGAGACTCATCTCTCACCTTCAAGTTTACGTTCAAATTACACCGCAATGAATACATTTAAATTCAATTCGCATTTGTGAAATTGTATCAATCGCTATGGGATTTGCAAAGGTGAAAGAACATGCCTATATCTCCCGTGTTAATGCACACACAGCGAATGTGGACGAGACAGGCTCGTCAACCCCGCTTAAAGGGCTATGCAATATTTAATTGATGGAGATTAAACGAAAAACAATCTGGAAGTGTAAAATTCGAACGACTACCAGGAAACACTTGTCACAAAATAAAAAAAATAAAAGAGTAGACAACGATTAATATCCGCAGAATAGAAATTCTGAAACAGAAAGAAATGCATACTAATATAATAATTTATAATAAAGACAGACGGTTGCAGGCATGCCCCTCAACAATCGAAAACAATTTCTACGTTTTCATAAAATTCTGTTTCAATTTAATTTGATATGCTATGTTTCACTTGAAATTTCAGGAGGAAGTGGACGCAGGCGCCATTCTCGTTCAGGAGTCGGTTCCCATTGAAATCGGCGACACTGTAGATGCTCTGGAGCGACGGATTCACCAGGCTGAGTATCGAGCCTACCCCAAGGCTCTGGAGCTCGTGAGCAGCGGCAAAGTGTGCCTCGGCCCAAATGGCAAATTGATCTGGAGCATCTGAGTGTCCACGCAAACACACCAGCGCCTTTTTGTAATTATTTCAAACTAGCTAACAATAAAAAACTTTTCAGTATTTCAACACGTTAGCCGTATAACATTTAATGTCTGTACAACAGTATATACAGAATGGACCAATAAAAATGATACCATTTTTGTTTTGTAAAAACTTATTAAAAAACTGTTTTGCTCACAAGAAATTATGTGTAAAATTAAATAAATATAATTATTTCTAAACCTTGTCTTAAATTAAATCATTTCTGTAAAAACATGATGCGCAGACACAAAATTTTGAAAAGTTATTTGCAAATAGCTCGTCAATGCGCGATAACTGTAACATAGAAGACACAACAGCAATTTGATCAATTTATTCACGGAACCAGCGCTATTAAAAATCTTACACTGCAAATCCATTGTTGTGGAAAAATAGTAATACGCATTTCAATATTTCTAAAAGATGTGCAGCTGGTACAATTTTTAATTCCCGTTCCAACTGAATATAATCCTTATTCAATAACAAATATCAGTCATCAAAGTTCACAACTGCTCTAATAGGGAAAGTTTCGTAAAACCTTTGAAAATAATTAACCGAAATGACTGACACGGCAGGAGCATTATACAGTTCAAACTTAAACGCCAGTAACGTTCCGTTCAGCCCTGTCCCGACATAAACATGTAATTCCTCAAACTAGAAGGCTTCTCCCTCCAAAAAATAAACAATTGGCGAAAACGGTCCTAACGATGTCCACAAATGCAATAGTTCTCCATAAAAAAAAATAAGGAGAGAACGGAGAGACATATCCCATTGCTGTTAAACCAGTCCCAGGACTGAATAACCATTGATTGAAAAAAAATAAAAGGTGGCGCTAACCTTTATGAAACAGGTGAAACAGGAGTCCGACTAGCGTTCCTTCGCTTGAAGACGAATTCGAATGCTCCGCTCTCTGACGCTCCCGCATTCGTTCGGCCGTCTTCTCGGATTCGGTCAAGTCCAAATTCGTCCGCCCCCGTTCGAGCACTTTTCTGCCTTCCCGCTCCATTAAGAAACACACCGTCTGCTTGGTCAGAATCGGCACCAATAAATTAAATTTGTTGATCTTCGAGTTGAGCAGTTTGACCTCGTCGGCAAAGTTCGAACACTGCTGCTCCCATCGAGTCTCCTCTTCGGAAGTCAAGGGGAGGGGACCGAATTTTCGTCTCACGGCCAGCATCTTCTCTTTTAAAGCGCGTCTCTCGGCTGTTATCTCCTTCTCCAATACAATCCACTCCGGTAAAAATCCATTGTTTATCATAACCTGAATGCCAGATAAATAATTAATCCCGGGAACAAGCACGAGTAATACTTTTCCATCTTTATGCAGGAGATAATTTTCTACCTGTATAATTTACTGGATATCAATTTATTAGAAATTCTGCAAATGATCGAATAAATATGCAATATGTCGAGATAATCAATATACTGAGTACTTGTTCATACACGCAGCTCAACTTACTTCGTTTAACTTATGCGTAACTGTGTCGATGAAGGGATTATGCAGCGATGTTGCGAGTGGTTTTCCTTTTCCGGGAAGATTTTGAAATTCCCCGCGCGACATCGATTCTTGGATCAAATCTTCTACCAAACGTTCGATTGCATTTCTAAAAAGTGAAAATAAGCAGGAAAATGAAATTGATAAACCTTTGTAGGACATAGGGTAAATCAAGCAACGAGAATCGAAACAGCAGCGAATCGAACCTTAAATAATAATAGCTAATTATTTCTCCTAAAACTGCTCGAGTCGGTACTTAAATATTAAATCCTAGTTCCTTGCCAGGAAAAGTGCCCCAAAGTAATAATGATACACTTAATACTCCTAGAATTAATAGACCCAGCAAACGGGATAGTAAGTTGAAAAAATTCGCAATGCACACCTTATTTTGTGTTTCTTTGCCTCCTCTTTGTTCCGCAGAACGAGACTGTCGCCAGTCTCAGTTTCCAGTTTCTTGGATCGATGCTCGTACACGTTATCAATGGCGCGAGCAACTCGATAACTCTGATACTGTTTCTCGCGCTGACCGATGTTCCCATATCCGATACCTTCGTAATTAAGATATTGCCGGTGTTGCGGAGCTGTATGCTACGGGGAAAAAAACAAAGGCATGAACGTAATTCAATTAAAAGCGTGATTTAGTTAATTGAGAAAAACTGATTAAACATAAATAAAATCAGCGATATTAAAGTCCGATAGTAAGACACTTTTAATCTTTAACTTTTAACACGTTAAGTTTGCACCAATATCCTCTCCAATCCTTATCCCCTTCTTTTTCCCTCCTCCCTCTCTTTCCCCTTATCCCTCATAGCTGAGACCTTGGTCAAAGCTAAGGGATGGGTAACTCCTCCCCCTCACCTGTTCGGTTTGGGGGAGTGAAGGCGACGGGTTTTCTACCCGTCGTCAAACCCAACCCAACCCAATCCGTCAGGTACAGAGGAAGTGATAAGGAGGAGGTACGGAGGAGTGATTTAGTTGCTTGAAAGCTAGATTTTGTTCATGATAACCTCAACTGAACCGACAAAAATTGAAATCGAAAAACACAAAATAAATACACACCCACGAGAATTTTTTTAAAAGTTTAGTATTGGTGAAACATAAATAAAGGCAAATGCTCACCAATAGTAAGTCAATTACCTTGATGTCGTAGTCTCTCTCGTCGTTCAATATCTGGTCAGTTATCGGGGTGTCTTGATCCTGCGCCAGTTCCTGTTTGAGCACACGATACGCTTGTTCAACACGCGCGAACTTTTCCGCGTCGGATGTGGGTAGCTGACCGTCCGGATGGTATCTTTTAGCCAGCGCTATGAACGTTTCTCTAATTTGGGCGAGCGAACAGCCTTCCTGTAACCCAAGGGTGGCGTAGCTCTCCTGCAAATAAATTGTTACATTTTGGTTTGGAATGACGGCAAAGCGAGAGTCTGTATTGTAGTTGTCGTTCGTCAAAGGTAACGGGTGGCAAACGACAATGTTCCTGTTTGAGCTATGGCTAAACGATGAGGTAATATATCACCAGAACAGGCAATACGTAATCTTGAAAACACTAACAACTCAAAATTACCTTGATCCTGACTACATCGGTAGCTTTTGTCGTTAAATTAACTTTTAAATATCGAATGGTAGGACCGAAGAACGCGGGGTCAGATGGCGGCGAGTGGGTAGGCCTAACAAGATGCGTGAGAAGCCAGCAGATTCCAGGTCTGGTAGCAGATGGCAAGTAGAGCGCCATGTCGATAAGAATTGCTAATATTGAAAACAATCCCTTTTTTTCCTTTTCAATTTGCTACAACACCAATTTTCACTAAAATACGGATGCGAAACTTTTGCCAACAAAAATTTCCACCCATCTTATCACCTTTCCTTTTTTTTCAATATTTACCACTGCTGATGATTGCCCACAAACAAGGCTAAGCGCTTGCAACGGGTTGCCTATTGTCACGTTATTTATTACCAGTTCTGGAATGTGAAAATTCTGAAGGAGCAAAGTAGCAGAGTGGGGCGCTGTGCACCACTATGCCATCCAGTCCTGTTGGCCCCTGGATTGATATCCAACGAGTTTCAGGGCTAGACCCGGCAAGGCGCACTGTATCAGAGACCTGAAAGGCTAGAAACAGTGTAATTGAATTTTATATTAATAATTGAGTAGTTGCAGTGGAAGATTTATTGGCGTGGAAGCTTTAATGTTATTTAATTATATTGTGGATCTATGTTTTTATTTAATATTTTATCCTTATTGTTTTATTAATCTTTGCTTTTGTTTTCTTTTCTCTCCACAGGTATGGTTCATCGACTGGGCGAAGCTCAGGCTACAAGAGACCCACCTGGGAGCGTCGACATACAGGTAAATGTAAGTACACTGGTGAAGCCAGTAAACTCAGAACAACCTGGTTTTGTTGAGAAAGTAACAAACAGTATTTTTATTCTCAATTACATATATGGCGTCAAAATGGTATAACGCTTGATAACAGTAGTCACAAGGCGTGATATAAAATAGGCAATTCAATTTCAGCAATACATGGCAGAACAAATTATCATACAAGTGATAAAAAACAATTTAGCGAACCTTTGAGCTTTTTATTTATTTTGAACTACTCTATCAGTAGAGTTGTGAGACGAGATAATATTGTAAATTTTAAGATACAATTCCTGCAGTCCATAGACTATGCTAGACCAATGACAATTTTAACGTTATTGCTAATTTGTTTAAAACAGTTTTATTTTTTAATTCTTTTACTGAATACTCAGAGTAATCAAATGCATAAATCAATGACATAGATGCCAAACAGATGCACGGACACAACCGTAAACATGCCCTACCCACCTGAGTAGACAAATAGATCTCCAGATTTGAATTGAGGTCAATTTGTAGATTTTTTATAACTTTCAAAATGAGAGAGATGGAAGCTCTAGACAAGGCACTTACGATAGTATAAAAATTATAAAACAAATAACGAAGCTTTGGTAGGATAGTCCAAATGATAATGATTGCAGAAGGATCACTGGTAGTCGCACTAAAGTCTCGGCTTTAAGAAAAATAACTTGTGCAAATCCAACCCCCAAATGAATGACTCTTTTGGCAACAATTTCAGGTAAGCCCTGTAGGGAATTTCGCCGCGACGAACGGGATGCGTTTAAACGCCGTCGAAGGACAACCCTCGTGAACCGCCCCGTCTGTAGGGGTCAGGGTCGTCGTGCTCGTCGGGAGCCCCCTCAGCCTCCTCGTCGCTGGATCCCAGTACGAGAACTTCGTACAAAATCACCGGCTCGGCGTCAACCTCCAGGTACACGATATTGTCCTCGTCAGCGAAGGCAGGGACCTCCGCGATGTCTTCCTCAATAGGCTCGGCTTCGTTCCAAACCGGGTCTACCTCGATGGGCTCGGGTTGGGGACTGTTAGCAGGTGACTCAAAGTCCGTATCAGGTGACTCAAAGTCGTCTTCACGTATCTCAAAGTCTGAGTCGTCCTCACTTGAGGAATTCCGGGGAAATCTCTGATGGATGAACAAAAGAATTTAGGGAAATTAAGTAGTCTTATAAAAATTGTTGAAATTTGGTTCCTACTGACAACTATGCTCGCGCAGGGGCAGGGGCGGGAAGATCCCTTTAGAGAATCTCAATGTCTACTCAGATATGGCAGGGCAATCCCAAAGGTAACCATGCATCTGCTTAGAAGACAAAGCAATCCCCCAAAATAGTACTATTATCTAATATATAAATTGATTTGATCAAACCGTGTATGGTGTTCCAAATCGCACTAGTATTCCCAGGAAAACACTTGAGCACTAGGCACTGCACTAGAGATGTTGGCACAATATTCCCAAAAATATGATCCCCGAAAAAAAAAAATGGTAGATGGTAGAAGCACTATTGATTTTAAATTGGAGTAATCCCAAAAGGTAGCAGCACAATAACTGTAGTGTAGGTAATCCAAATTGAATGTAGAGAATTCAGAAGTAAAATCCGGATGCACAAGACAGCAGACTGTAGAACAGTGGAAGCTTGATGTTGAAAAATATTTTAAATTGAAGATTTGAAAATATTTTAATTAAATGAATTTAAATTATGAGAAATGTTTAAATCCTCTTAAATGAAAAGAATGGTACTAATCTTGCTTTAAAGCTTAACTCTTAAAATTATTGAAATTATTTATTTAATTTTAAATGAAATGTGAAATTAGAAATTTTAATCTAAATTGAATTTGGTGTTTTTCTTCCTAAATAAACTAACTGAAGAGGGCGCTCAACCGAAGGAGCTTCAACCTCTTCCTAATTTATTCAACAGCTAACTGTAGCTTTGAAAACTATCTCTCTCTTGCAGCTGGAACTGAAGACAAAAATATCTTGGTGAAGTTGGCAGATGATTTGCATAAACTGGTAGAAAATTCAGACCTGAAGCTAACTACTGATGCCTGGGACGGGAGCGAATCAAACCGGCCGGTGGCAATGTAGTTGTGTTCTAAGTCTGGAATAATCTGTCTCAAAATTGGTGTGCATCAGAATTTAATACCTCTGTTTTCCCTTTCACTCATTACAGGTCTCCCTCCACCACTTTGCTTTGTCAACTGGCAGCCAGAGGAGCCACCTTCACCCATTGACATACATTGTAA
>JAUJYS010003159.1:0-13535 GCA_033995665.1 Melogona broelemanni | reverse complement strand
GAGACACGAGGGTGCAGTAGTCCTGTGGTGCACTAAGCGCTACGGTGACTTTAAAAAAAAAAAAAAAAAAAAAAAATTCGTAGCATCGTCAATATTGTGCCTGATAAAAATGACTGTTTACCTTGGAGAAAAGTAAAACAGTAAAAATGCACATGTACTCTTAAATTTATTTCAAATTTTATATTTTGTTTTTAAGACAATGGATGACAAACTCCCAAACTCTGATTTTTTTGTGCTGTTTGTTTGGGAGGTTTATTAACATATTTGACTCAGGGCCCCCTCCCCCAAGTGGCGACCTGGTAATTTGGCCGAGGTTACTGACCTAGGTAAGGATCTTTATTGTGTATCTGACAACATCCAGGCGCGGATCCCATGGCTTTACCTGCATTCCGTATAAAAGCACAACATTTATTTCTCTACTGAAAAAAATCGGAGAAATCGGTTGGGTCGAACCCACGTCTATGGCATTGAAAGCGATAACGCACTGCGCCACCAACGCCTCTAATCCAAACGCTAAGTGCTCTTTCACTCGACCACGCGAAATGATAATTTGTAACCGGCGAAAGCGAGTCGATTCTGCGGCATGGTTTTCTTTGACGTTTGGCGGGCTTTTTGAAGCGGCGAATTTCCTGGTCCGAAGATGTTAATCCGAAAAAACCGCAGGAATGTTTCATTACAAGCCGCCCTTTTCAAATTTCGACTCGCAGATGTGTTGGACCACATGGCCGTATATCGTTGCCACTTTGACCGCAAATATATTCCGGCGTTGACCGCCGCTGTTTTCCAGTGGCTCGTTCCATTCGTCGAAACGAACCGAATTGCGGGTTTGAATTACACAACGGGGAACCACTGCAGAGCCAGACCACCACCACCATCACCACCACTGGTCATTATGGCTGGGATCTGCGAAGAGGTTGCGAAAGTCCAGCGACCGAATCGAAATGGGTCTAGCTCGGACTGTGTGTCTTTATTACAGCGCATGCATTTCCGTGTTCGTTCCAATGAGCGCAACTCAATTAAGAGAACCCGGAAGGAAATTTTTAGAAGTGAAAACGCAGTTTGTATTTTTAATGGCGATATCAATTTAAAAAAATTAAAATGATGCGTGAGCACATCGCAACAGATGTATTATTAAACTAATGTAAACTAATAAAAAAATGTAAATTAGTTAAATTAAGTTCGCTTCTGACCATTCAGTTTCAGGAAGAAACAAATAGTTAAACTATAACTGATCACAAGCAAGAGCCGTAACATTAACTATATCAAACATTATCTGGTTTGACTCTCGCCATATCTCCCCCCCCCCAAAAAAAATGGCTGCTTGCGGGGGATGTACATATTAATACTGTAATTGTAGTCAATCACAAGCATGCCCCTTAATGTTAATAATGTCAGCTTGTGGAGTTACGATGCTATACCGACGATTTCTGCAAATTTCTGTAAAGAGGTTCCTTGTTAGCGTGTTCTTCTTTTATGCCCGTGATGGCGGGTTCAATTCCCGACCGTGACCTCCGAAATGTTTCTGGCGAGACAGATTTATAGTTTCTGAAAAAAAGAGACTAAACCGTTCCTTCGTAAGAAAAGGAATCCAAAGTGACTCAAAAAAGGAACCAGTTCCTATGAACTGAACTTTTCCGTTCCGTTCCTACCCAATACTGAACGCAGATATGGGTAAAGTTTAAAGAATGTCATATACGAGCAAGTCAATGTATAAACACACCGCGCTATGCCTTGAGATATTATAGCAACCGCATAACATCCTAGTGAAATGGGCGGGTGGAGACCAAAACGGCAATACCAAGCGCCAACCGATCTTGCTAGATCCGACGCCAGCCGTGTAAGAAGGCCGGGCAGCCGGCGCTGGTCTACCGCAACTCGACAGATAAATTGGTTCGGCCGTTAGTTATGGGGGGGGGGGACCCGAACTGCGTGCGTCGGTGAGGGGCGCAGCCAGTGTTGGGTTCGTTCCTTTTCGCGAAGAACCATTTCCAGTGCCCGTTCCTCCGACGTAAAAGGAAATAATTACTCAACAATTAAGAGGAGCCTAGGCGTTCCTAAGTTATTTTTAAATGGAACTTCAAACTTTTCCGTTCCTTTTCCGTTTTGTTTTATAAAAAAAAATATTTTTAAACATTTGCTGGAGCAAATGGAAAAATGAAGATTACAGGAAAAGTGAAGATTTGCGGACTCAGAAAATAAGGAACCAGTTCCCGTTCCAACTCCTCGGCAATTAGATGGAACCAGTTCCTAGGAACGGAAATTTTCCGTTCCGTTCCTATCCAACACTGGGCGCTGCGATCGTTTGGTCGCGAAAGAGAACGCCGCACGTTCGGAAAATCTGTTCGACGCCGGCTTCCATCAATGGCGCTCCGATCCGCGCCTCGACATCCAGACCTCGCCCCGACCTCTCCTTCAATTATTTCTCTCCGATAATCAACTTCAAAAACCCGTATCGGCTTCACAGGGTTCGAGCGAGATCTGACCTTCCGCGCACTGTCTCAACTCGAGAGTGACCCCCGCTGCGGCGCGTCGATTTATAATTCAACATTGACGTAGTCGGGGTCACGTTAGGCCCGTTTCTTCCGGGCTAGTGAGCATGACGTAAATCGATGCCGTTTAATAGGGGGTCTGTGAATGGTGACGTCTTCTTATAGTAACATCTCCGGCGATCCGCGCAGCGGAGGCCTGCTGTGTATCGTTAGAAGTTTCGTTATGTTTCCCCCTGTTGGAGGAGCACTGAGACAATTAATTAGTAGCGTTGCTATCCCAATAAACCCTCGTTTCCCAAACTGTGCTCCGCGGACGGAGCCCCTGGGAAATCCTGGGAAATAAAATAAATAGTAAAACGACATTAAAAGGTAGAAAATTGACATAGAAACGCCATTAACTTGTTTGAAACGGGGCTCCGCTATTAAAATTGATAGGCTGTAGGGGCTCCGCCATTGAAATTGATTCTAAAAAGGGCTCCGTGAGCCAAAAAGTTTGGAAAACACTGCAATAACTATTGGCTAATAATATTGGTGAATTATGCAAAGTTTTTGGCCGTTTGTGCTAACAGGAATATGAGTTTGTAAATTATACTGGTAAATCTATATTGCACTGCTCTGAGTAGCATTCTATGCATTAAAAACACATTGGCTTAAATATGCAATACTGTAGTATTATTTACTATAGCAATGACAAGACGACGTGTTAAGGCATGTTTTAATACAAATATCATGGGTTTTAAAATTCTAAACTTGTCTTGCCAGGAAGTAAGAATTTCAAATTTACGGATGTTTTTGCAGTTATACTATTTATTTTATAGACTGTTGTGGTTCATATACCGTTGAATATATGGAAGAAGCGTTTATTAAATTACGAGTAATAATTGTTTTAGATTGGGAAAAAAGTTATTTAATTTTCGATTCTGACTTTTGATACAGAAACGTTAACTTTATCTTTTTTTTTTAAACTTTATCCAACAGTATAAACTAGAACACGAAATCCAGGACAGGACCAGATATCTATGAATGAAGGCGAGAGCTGGAGGGGCTCCTAGCATATTTGTTCGTCGTCATTCATATCTGGTCCTATCCTGGATTTCGTGTTCTTTTTTTTTATATCTAACACGACTACACTTTACTTGCCGTAGATAGACCTAGTTCACGGATGATGTTAAGGCCCATGCTTGTGATCATTCGTGGTAGGTTTGTGTACAATTCGTGAATATAAATTAGTATTGCGATTTTACCACACGATTCATTCACCATTTATCTCGTTCATTCACTATATCCATGGACAGTGTGGTGGACAAAACAATGGAAACAGGTTGTTAACGTGGTGCACAAACAGATCTGTTTCCATTATCTTGTCCAACCCCCGTTCGCATACATGTGTACTATAAATATTTGTCAATGCCCCTATAACATTTCCACCCGACTACTCAAATGAATATCACTGAAAATTAATCTGCACCGTTGACAGGGCATTATGTCCGACAATATTCAACATGCCCGTTGATAGGGCATTATGCGAGGAACACATTTTCACCTGCATCCCGGGATAGAATACAAGTGCCCGCTCCTGGAATCGAACCCTGGGCCGTCAAGACAAATCGATAGCCAATTCTTGATGTGACGCAGCTCGCCTTACAGGAAGAATTGACTGTCGTGAGCCATAGCTACAGCGTACGTTGCTCCTACTTGTCGTTCGTTAATCGTGCCGCCACAACAGTTTGTACATGCGAAGTCACTAGACTATTGACTCCCGGCGCGCAAAATATAATGGGTCGTAATTGGCGAAAAGCTTGCATTTCGGCGAATGTAATTAAGTGTTTCGTATGTGATGGCTGTCGTTGATCAAAGAACGCTTTCAGTCCTGCTCATATGGAAACTTTGATGAAATTATATCGCAGCGTCGAAGAGGAAAAAGCTCAAATTTGAACAGGGGGTGGGGGGGGGGTTGCCCCATAAGCGGAACGAGGCGTTCGTTTTGCCAAGCGAGGAAACCAATCGTTCCTCTATAATTTGTCCGGAGCATTATGAATCCTTAATGACGCGTTGCTGCTGAGCTCCATTATTGGATGGAGTATAAACTGTTGAGCATGTCTGCTACTTTTGTATCGGAAATTTTACTTCGCATGCTTTTTTATAAAGAACCGGGAAATTCCTTTTAACAAGTGTTTATTTTCTGAAAAGGTGCGATAAAATTATAGATACATGTATATGGATAAATACAGGTCCTAACATATTTTTTTCTAAACGAATTTGATAAGATGGTTGGATTTTTTAAAAAGTGATATGTGGAAAGGGTTGCTGCATTATCTAGTTTTGCGGAGCAAGCAGTGGTTGCCAACTGTTTCACGAAAGGGGCAGCTCATTTAATAATTGATAGCATTATGCTCGCTTTATATTTGGTACGTACCGATGGCTCAGTGAGTATGGCAACATCCTACGGAGCGGTTCGATTCCCGGCATAGGGTCCCGTTTATTCGTTAGTCTGGGGTACTAGCGTCACCCCTGAGCTGCTTCCATTATGGGTGGATCCTGCAGCCTGGCTATTCCAGCTGCCATTCCCAATCCCTCCCGTGCCCCTCACATATCGCTATAGCGACACGAGGGGTAGTAATCTTGTAGTGATTAGCACTGAAGTGATTAAAAAAATATATACTTTGCTTGGTCGTGCTCAGACAGATCTTGAGATTGTATCACCGTAGGTCTTCGACATCTCAGATATGTGATGAAATACAGATCGCGTGGCTAATTGCAAAACGCACCCAGTACAGTACATTTCAAATTTTCGAGCACATGCGAGATGGGCAAATATCAATAGGTAACACAGGTATAAGGAAAAGTTATGGGTTGTCAAACACGATCACGTCAATGTATAATGTCTCAAGTCGATTGACTAGCATATGCATGGCGAAGGTTAGAATACAATGCCTTAACCTACAAACACTGCAAATGAAAAGAGAACAAGAAGTTTTTCGATAATTATTTCGTCAAACCCCCGGTGACAACCTTCACGACCTGAGCAGCATGAATAAACATACATTGCAAAGTCAGTACCTGAAATCAGAGTAATAAATTTGCGTAACTCGCAGTTATACTACATCATTAATCACTTTTGTAAGTGGAAAATAGTGTCGGAGTGGCTTAGCGACTAACTGAGCATAGAACAAGTGACAAGCTGTACTTTTATGGCATAACTTAATTACGGGATATTTTAATGCAATTTCTCCACTTGAATTATTGTAATTAGGCTAACTTTGGTATTATTTGTTATTCCTGTTAATATTTTTGTCACACCAGTTGTGCTCTGGTTTATGCTATTTTTGTCACACTTAAATTACAAGACCAGAGGTATTCTACGCTGTTATTTTTAGGTTTATGCATTAAAGAATTTCAAATAAAGTAGATGTGAACCTAATGTATGGCAGGTAACTTACATATCGACACCGTGGCTAGTACAAAGTTGGCACTCACTGGCAAATACCATTTGACGTGATTCTATTGTATGATCACTGGTTTTTCAAATGCGAGATATGGCCGATTTCTTTTGCCAGAAACAATATCGCTTTAATAAGAAATCCATTAAAGGACAAACACCCGAATTCACAAAAATAAAAAGGAAAGAGAAAATGTGTCGTTGAGGGAACATTCCCAAACGAATCTCGCGTTTCATTTTTGTTGTCGTTGCTTAAAAGGCCAACTAAGGCTCACCACCACCACTACCCACGCAGTTCCTTCATATATATACAATAGCCTTCTTTGATTCCGTGCCCAGTTTAAATTCCACGCCAACCGCTTTGGGCCACTGGCCTGGAAACGCGGTGGACGTGGGTTCGAGTATAGAGTTGATGTGATGACACCTCTGGGTCGTGGGTTTCCATCTTGGTGGCTCTGCTTAACGGTGGATGGCTTGAAGCAGTGGTGGGCTAACTTGTCGACATATTCGCCTACTGAAGAGATGCGTTATGTTTTTATTTAATGTTGTTTGTTTTAAATATTGGAAATATTATTTTGTATTTCTATACGTTTATTATATTGATATTATTTTGCTTGTAGCATGAATGGATTTATTTATTTGTAGGGTGTATAATATATAAGTGTTTTGTTTATCCGATGTTACAAATGTCCTTTGTTTTGATTACGTATTCTGTAGCCATACATGTGGCTAATTTATATTGGACTATTATTTTTGGGTGTCATTCGTTCCTTCTTTATCATTTTATTACTTCTGCTTATAGTTTAGTTCTCCGCTTAGTTTAAGATATACAGTAGTTTTATTCTAGTTTTTAGTTTATTTCACAACTTAGTTTAGTTTTATTTTAATTTTTAGTTTAGTTTTTAGTTACGTTTTCAGATTACTTTTAACTAATTTTTATATTTTAATAATAATTATTGCGTTTCAGTATAACATATTTTGACATAATAAGACACAGGGTTTGAATTTTAATATGTGTTTTGGTCTTATTTTAATCCCATAGTACATCAAGAGTCTAATGGCATCCGGCAATGCAATTGTCAAGATACACGCGCCATCACAATTGTGCGGAAAGTCCAGGAGCTAAAACAAATTGGTATTTCCACCAAGATGATCAACGAAGCTTACACTCTTGAAAGGGGTAAGTGAAAAAAAATCATCTTAACACTTTATTTAGCCAGAGACGCTCTTTAGCGCGCCTGCAGTTGCGCAATATCGTTTATTTGCTAACGGACAAGTTCACCAATGTCTCTCCACCCCGATTAATCTTTTGGTTCGCCCGTTTGTCCACCTCTGTCCTAGCAGACAGGAATGGGGGTACGCGAAAGCCGCAGCGGCCCACTAGAAAATGGGCACTTTGCTCTGGTGATTTTTGTCGTCTTGGCGATGCTTACAACACACACGCACACTCGCATTGCATACACGCGAGGCTGTCGGGGTAATTCAATCTACCTGTCCTGATGTCATGGCTCCTTTGGAAGAATGTTCGAATTCCCGGCGTAAGAGCGCGTCGTCGTCTTTGGCCGCGCTTCTCCTTCTTCCTATTGACGTATACGGAGGTACAGTCGCTCGTCCGAGCTCGTGTGTGTGTGTGTGCGTGTGTGCGTTTGCTCTGGTGCCGGCCCTGTTGTCAGCGCCACTCATGTCGGTTTATTTGATTTGTGTCTGGGTTGTTAGTGGAAGTGGAGGTCGCACACGCGCGCTCGTGTGTGCATGTGTGTGTGGACGGGCTGGACGGCGACGACCATGTTTGTACACGGTTTGCTGTTTGCTGCTGCTGCCATCTCGGGGTTAACTTGACCCTCCCCCATCCCGCTTCCATCCGAGTGGACCAGCAACAATGGGCGGCCGTCTAGTCCAGTCGGTATTGCTTCCGACTGCGGTGCGGACGGTCCCTGGTTCGATTCCCGGCAGAGGCTCTCGTTTATTCGACAAGCCGCGGTACTGGTTTCACCCCTGAGCTTCCATTGGGGAGTCCAAAGCTTAGGGGTGGATCCTGCAGCCTGGCTATGCCAGCTGCCATTCCCCTTCCCTTCCGTTCCCTGCCCCACACATAACTCCATATCGACACGAGTGGTAGTAATCCTGGAAGTAATTTTGGATTAATCCAAATAAAATTGGGAAAGATTTCGAGATTAACGGTGTTCGGGAGTGACGTCCGAAAACGTGACGCTACTACCGTTACTTTCATTTTAGACTAACTTTGTAACGGCGTTGTTACTTTTTTCATAGATTTTTTTTAACGGTTTAGTTATTTTTCAAAAGAGATATTTGTAATGGTTTAGTTACTTTTTTCAGAGAGATTTTTTATATAACGGTTTAGTTAGTTTTTTTTTAAGTAACGGTGCTACTTTTTGTTTCTGTACTTTTTTTATGACGTTCTATTTTATGGTCACTGTTACATTTTTTTATAATTTATGCAAAAACCTGTAAACGCGCACAATCTCGTTCATCGTTTTTAGATAGGTTTCGCGAATTTTTATGTTGTTTTTTACGTCTCTAAATTCTGTGTCTGTGTACCGTGGAATATATCTTAGATGAACATTTTATTATGCAAGGATTACGTTAAATGTTCCTTGAAAATCGATTTTGTATCGAGTTTCTATCAAAGCAGTTATGGATAGTATTGGATAGTATTGGATAGTAAATGGATAGTATATTGGTATGGATAGATGTTTCACGAGCGATTCATGAAAAGGCAATTTAAATTTTTTTAAACCAGAAATTGTTTGGGGGTTAGATGGAGTCATGGCGTGGGGGTCAAGTTTGTGTCTCTGCTGATGGCGTGGTGGGCACGCGCGTTTCGTTTTCTTTTTCATTGGCGCGAGCCAGCGCGGCCGACGCAGAGGCGAAGACGCGAAGAATTGGTGAGCAAAGCTTCTTGTTTTGAGTCTCCCCAGAGAGCGGGAAGCGGGCGCGAAACGCGATATGGACAAATAGGATTGACAACAATTTGGTGACACGGGTCGACATTGGCCGCAGACCCTTCGTGGGTCGTCAACAGCTGATGTCATTGTTTCCTTAAAGCTTTTGTACTCGCACGCAGCGGGGGTGCACTTACCCCGGCC
Organism: Melogona broelemanni; assembly: GCA_033995665.1. Taxonomy (NCBI): domain Eukaryota; kingdom Metazoa; phylum Arthropoda; class Diplopoda; order Chordeumatida; family Chordeumatidae; genus Melogona; species Melogona broelemanni. The sequence goes on along the minus strand of JAUJYS010003159.1, from coordinate 4,500 downwards.
ATTGGTCAGCAATTTTTAACGCCAAAAAATAATGTTATTTAGCAGAAATCAATCGACAAGTGTAGCCCTGGCGCTTCAATTGACCGGAAACAATTTTGTGCTTCAGCTACCTGGACAATGGCTTTTGTTATTGTCAAAGAAACGGTCCTGTTGAGATTTAGGCTTATGTTCAATTGATTGAGGATTCTTTTCATTAAAATGGATATAAATTGTCGACTGTAAAGGTCCAAAACTTTGTTTCACTAATAGGAGTTTCCTGAAAGCTATAATCTCTAGAACCCTTTGGATCCCATAAAAACTGCTTGGTTATATAAAAACAAAATTGCTATGTACGTGTAAAATAAATTAATTGTTAATTTTTCCAGACATTAATTGTTAATCTTACTTTGCATCGTTAAAACGCACCGGGCAACACTTTTGCAAGACTCTTTGAAATTATATTTTATTTTGGCGTCACTTATTCTCTTTTTTGATACACTATTTTTTTAATGTATTTGATAATTTCTTTCATCCCACTTCTTGACCTCAACTAACTTTTTGTTTGATATAACTATCCAAACATTTGAAATTATCGCGTTTTAAAATTCTAATTACCGCGCTTTTGTCATGTGCCTCGTTCAGGTTCAACGATTTAAATTGATGTGCACCGTGTTGCTTACATTCTTGTGCTCATAAACTTTGCTCATCATGCACTATGTATTTGCTATTTTATAAGAAATTGTAACACAAGAAAATAATTCATTCTCTGCATATTCTATATTTGCTCTCTACTGTATATTTGCTTTCTACCTATGCATTGGCGGTGAAACGAATATAAGTAAGAGTGAGACGCCAAGTATTTTTTTCTTAATACGTCGACCAAAAAGATGCAATGCGTCTGTTCTTAGTGGCGACCGAGTCAGCAAAGCTAGCAATTTTTGTTGTTACAGCCGGAGAGAAAAATGGCAGGTTGTACCTCAAAACTCGCGAGCAGCAAACCTCCCATATCCCTCATCAACAGCCAAACGGATTGAGTCGCATTGTTGTAAAGTTAAACCCATTACGAGAGAGGGCCGAGATTATTATGGCGTTCGCCGCCGAATTAACCACAGTGTTAAGTACTGCGAGGCTTGGGTAACTGTCGGGTCGCGAGCCCCGAGCTGTCGGACACTAATAAAAATTTAATGCCGCAATCCTCGCGCCGCGCGCCCGGTTCCCGAGGATGTCGTTATGCGGGCGGGATTCCCGCTACATCTTAACCAAGTTCATAAACAATATGAAATGCGTCCTTTTCCTAGATGTACTGACAGACCCTTCGCTACGTATGTGTAAGCCCTTGGTTTGGTGCAGGCCATTAAGAAGTGGCAAGAGGTGTTCGAGCAATTTGCGAGGGGGGGGGATAGCACTCACTTTCTCATCTTTTTATGGTGTCATTGTCATCTGGCGGTAAAGGGCTTCCAGATGCAAATGAGGTGGGCTTTTGCAACAAGTTTCTCTACCGAAATTAGATTGGAAAAGTTGCGATCTTTCAACTGTTGTCTTCTGGGTTTACTGGCGTCTTTGGATGGATTTTTTTTATTTTGATTAATGCATGGTCTCTCCAGTGTTGGGTTCGTACTTTTCAAAAATTAACACGTTCCAGTTCCTGTTCGTACATTTGTTCGTACGTCGGTTGCAATACCGACTGGTCTAGACGGATCGACTCTACTGATTGGTATTATCGTATTGAATTAATGAACGTTTACCCGTTGCGGATAGTGTGTTGGGCGGATGATACGTCTTCATATGGATGATACGTTGGGCTGAAAGATACGGCGCAGTTTCACTCTTAAAATGAAAAGTTAGCGCACTTTTTTTCTTATTGTAAGTGCACTGTCACTGCCATCGACATAAGAGGCCTTGGGGGGATACTCCCTTCTCACCTCCAGACAGGCGGCATCCCTTCTTCCCCTTATTCAATTCGAATGTACAATTCGTGTCTACCCTCCCCATTGCCTCCCTTGTTATTCGCATTCAAAAAGTCATGTATTTAGCAAAGAAAATATATTTAAATATTAACGACAATATCAAAATATATTTTAGTAAACATTAAACGACATAAACGGGTAGAGGCAAAAATGTGCTAATATAATGCTTAAATGGTCGTGTGAATAAATAAAGAAATAAATAAATAAAAAAGAGAAATAATTGATTACAAGTTATTTTTTAAGGCATGTCATTATAAAAGGCAATCATTTCACAGTAACTAAGAAGGTATGCCGCCTAACTGGAGGTTTAGACGGCAGTCCCCCGGCCTCTTATGTCGATGGCAGTGGCACTGTGCATGTAGACTCACTCTTATGTGTGAGCCTGAGCAGTGCCTGCGTTAGTGTATGGCACAACGAACGATACATATCAAAAACTTTCCAACGATTAACTGCGTCAATCAATTAAGTTAACGCCGCACGCTGTTATCCTACGCCGTCGTATTTGCGCAACCCACGATATTTCAAGACACGTTTTTTGTCAGATACCCCGTAATGTCAGCAATGTCGCCAACAGTTTTTCTTTTTCCCCGGTTGATTTTTTGTTAGTTTTTTTTTTTTGCTTTCTACGACATCACTTAAGATATATATAGACGAGATTAATTACCGGGTGGGGTATCCCGGCGCGAACTGTTTTGGTACGGAGTGTTCTAATGCACTTACTCACTTTGTTTCCCCGGTGAAAGTAAGTGCCTTTTTTAAGCAGTCGCGCGTGCGAGTAAGATTCTATCCGGGTTGGGGCGCACAAAAAATGCAACATTAATATCGGGAGATGCTAGTGAAAGAAATAGAGTCAGAAATCTAAAGAAAACAAAAAATATATTTTGGATTACGTTCGCTGTGCTTCTGTAGATTTCTAAAAAGTAATTTCTTCCGTACTTTATTATTTTGGGAATACACAGTAGTTGGAAATTGCATGGATTGCATATTATATTTTGCGTTTTAGTTGGATGGAATTTTTTTTTCGCCAGGCTAACGATTAAACGAAAGCCTGCGCCGGGAATCGAACCCGGGACCGTCGGCTTCGTAGGATGTTGCCATACTCACTGTAATTGTTACCTACTTAAGCATCTTTACCTTGTGTTGCGCAATGTTCAATAGAATAGTGTGTATCGAGCATGCCTACGTGAAACACATTTACAATAATAGTAAAAAAAAAAACACCACCATATTCTTGAGTGGGAAACGCAATACGGCAGTGTCAATTGTTTTTTTTTTGTTCGACCATATTTACGGTTAAAAATACGTACGTATATACGATTTCAGTATTTCAGTCGGGGCATTTTTTTATTTTTCTCCGTCGTTTTATTTAAACAGGGAGGCTAGATTTCAGATTCTATTCGCGTCACGTATGTTTGGCTTGTTTCTTGTTTGTGCCTTGCACTCACTCTATGCTTCTGCTGTTGTGTGTACACCGTGATTCCTAAGTTTGCGAACCTCTCTCACCCTGCCTTAGCTTCGCAACTTAACTAAAAATGACCGGATTGTTATTAAATTTGGAACAAATATATTACAGCAAGACTAATTTTTTAAGTTTTTCAAATTTTCCGGTACGAATTTTGCCTTTTAGAGGTGGCGCTGCGTTAGAGCAACTGGCCCGCACTGCATTGTCAGCTCTCTGTTACAAACAATGACGTTCACTGAGGGAAAAAAAATGTCGATTAAATTTCTTAGACAAAATAAAAGTTATGGTGCGAAAAGACTGTTGAAAGTAGATCAACGGTTATATATATACACGGCGCATACATTTACTCCATATTTGTGCCAAATTCGATAGAAATCCGATCGTTCTTAGTTGACTTCTGGAGCTGCAGAATGGGTTCGTAAACTTATGACTCACGGTGTTTATGTATCTGTATGTGCACCACCAGCTAGCGTTTGATCAATATTTAATATATTCAGCGGACTTGAAATTTCATAAGGCGGACCAAGAGAATCTCGTCGTCAGAGTCGTCCTCTGCATGCATTACGTGCTTTCAATCTTTTTTATTTTATTTTTTTGTTGCTGTTGTGTAACTTTCATTCTCAACATTAAACAAAGAGAAGCCGACGTTTTATTCTATTTTTTTTTCTTTCTCATTCCGTGTTGTTGATTCTGGGTTATCAAATATCCGATGCTGGCTTTTTGATAGACAAGTTTCTTTTGATGAGATGCTTTCTAAAGATATGTATTTCGTCAATAAATGAAAAGGTTTTTATTTGTTGTTTGTTTAAAAATCCATAATATATTATGGTTTCTGTGGCTTTTATATATTGGATAGGTTTTTTTCTTTAATTTTTTGTTTTAATTGTATCACTAGTTTTTCGAAATATCATATTGATGATTGATGATCTATCAATAAGATTTGTTATTTCGTATTTTCCAAATTTCAATGCAATGATCTTAAAATTTGTTGCGGCCCCCGTGGTACAGTGGCTAAAGTCATAGACTACTAAGCGGGTGGTCCCGGGTTCGATTCCCGGCAGAAGCAGTCGTTTCGACGAGCATTCGACGAGC
>JAUJYS010003158.1:0-13536 GCA_033995665.1 Melogona broelemanni | reverse complement strand
AGACACGAGGGTGCAGTAGTCCTGTGGTGCACTAGGCGCTACGGTGACTTTAAAAAAAAAAAAAAAAAAAAAATTATCCAAACAAAATTAATAAGTTTGCGAATAAAAGCACACAAGATGTCTCTCCTTTGTCTCACCTGGCTCCTTTCTCGTCCCTAACTCGCTTGGCTTACAGACGTATAACCGCAAACTGCTTTCGCTCACATTAGTGTCCCTTCGAAAGCGGAGCAAACACCCTCGTCTGGCAACACACAGGTGACGCTGTCCTCCTTTTGACACTTCCCTTTTCCTTTCGATCTTGTTACAAGCGAAGCAGTCATGCGCTACCCGATCGTCGATATGGTCCATAGCCATCCCCCTGCCCCCTAGCCCCTCCAGCCCCCCGGTCCAAATGCATTTATCCGGAATCTCAGTTTCCGTTGGTTCCAAGCTTAACGCTGGCTCGACCGACCATACGATCGATTGAGCAGCAGCACCGTGCAGGGGGCGGTGGGGGGTAGAGGGATGGAGGGGAGTAGGAGGGAAAGACGATCACCAGCAGAATTGCCGACTGCCACGCACAGCGCAGGTGTATTGCGGGAAAAGCAACAGTGGTCGGATCGGGGGGAACTTTTATGTTGGATGGAATTGCAATGCGGTGCATCGGTTATTGAATACCCGAATCTTGATTTTGGTTATAGATTTATATTTAGATGAGATAATCGCCGCGCCGTGACATTTTGGCGATATATTTGCAAGAGTGGAGTTATTGATTGGGGGGGGGGAAGACATATTCGCCTCATTAAATTTAAACGTCGTTTTTATGTTTTGCGCAAGCTCATGAAGCAATTAATCAAAATAGTTATTAAATCCAATAGTTATTTTCAACATTTTTCTTCAAATGGACTTGCACAAAATTATACACATCGATAAAAAATGCGTGGACAGTCTTCAAGAGGTAATTTTTAGGTGGAAATGTCTTTATCAACTGTGAATTAAATAAAAGTTAGCTATACCATGTGTCAAAATTGACACCGTATGAATTTATAATCCACTTTCAAACCAAGTCATCTTCAATCAATATGCAAGATTGGGCAAACTCATGAAAACAATTTTACAATTATAACCTGATCAAAGTCGTCATGGATTCCACCACTAACCAAACCATCTTTGAACGCCTTCTGCTCCACCTGCTGCAGCCCGGTCCACACACACTGAGACAATTCGCCGACGCACCCCCCTCCACAAGACCATTCTTCCGGGCTCTTGAGAAAATTGATCGTCCACTTTGCGGGCACCGAGCGCGTCAAGCCCTCGACATACCCCCCAGCGAATGCGAGAGCGCTTTGAAAGCTCTCTCTGTCCTACCGCACGTGGCCAGCTGAGCGCCGTTGAGCGCCATGGTAGAGGGGACACGGAGCGAGACCGTGACCTTGAAACAGGCGCCCGCCATTGGTGGAAGACTGGCGGGGTACCTGGACGGTGTCCGCCCCACAACCCATCTCCCACCCATCCCACTGCGAAGTCTCAGCGCGAACGAAACAACGGTGTTTGCCAGCTGGCAGCAGCGAGTGAGGCCCAGGCCTAGCGCGTGACGAGAGAACAAACGCTGATTGGTGGGTTGGTGGTGCACGTGCGCGAGCTGAGTCGGCGGCCGGCGACAACCGAAATCTGGGCTCGTGAGGTGCCTGAGGTAACTATGGCAACCGAGAGCAACGACGCGCATTCGCGGTCAAGCAAGGGCGACGTACTGCATGCAAACCAATGCCGAGCGAAGAGTGTTTCGTGCACGTACATTACGCTTCTTGATAAATTCAAGTAGCTGTTAATGACTTGCGATAATGGGTTTACAGCGCCGTGTATCGTCTGCACGTGACTTTAAACATTTATAAAAATCATCGCCTTTGAAAATGAAAATAAAAACTAGCGCGAACATCAGTTATCAAAGCAGTATATAGTCAGTGCATGTTGTCTAGCTGATCATCTTGAATAGCGGTAAGAACGTAAGATCGAGCTTCTTGACGCCAAATGTCTTGCATTTACCGGAAATTTTCAAACCTATCATCGAAAGCAAGTAATTAACTTCGTCTAAGAACCATCGCATATGACTGACAGAGCAGCGGACTTTTTCATTTCACTTTTACTATTCCGTGGTGACAACTAACCATGCTTCATAAGTATGGTTTTAGAACCTAGGACATGCAACTGCAACGTTTTAAGTGCAACGTGAATTTATCATTTTGTGCAGACACGCAATCTCGTTCATCGTTTCTCGTCTCTGTTCGGCGACTTATTTTATTTGTGCGTATTTTGTCATCTATGTTTCAACGCATACATAACCTTAGACATTTTAATATGCTAGTATAAGTCAAATTATTCTTGAAAATCGTTTTAATTAAATTCGACTCTAACATCGCGTTATAATTCGACCAAATCTGGCATAATCGACAAACCTCGCGCTTGAGTTAACATGCCTTTTGGTGTAACGTAACTGTTCCCTGGATAATTTTAGATCAGATAACTTTTTAGTTAGATAGGTCACAATTTCATGCACATAACGTTAACCAAGCGAGATATTCGTGCTATTGTACATCATCAATCAAAGAACAGATAACAGTAAAAATGTGTCATGACATTTTTTTCCGTTCTGGGCCAAATTTGACGTCAGTGAAAAAAAAACATTCTTTTTAATCCCATTTCGAGGACGTTCGCCATGCAGGAGGGGAACAATTAATTGTTTGGCACGGCGGACCTCAAAAGGTAGAGAGATGCACAATAGGCAGCAGGACCCACAAAATGAAATTATTTTTTTCTATTCACGTCAGACCGACACCGCTTTTGTAAGAACTCGTCTGGTCAACCTGTCAACGGGTTTCGCGGAGATTAGTGTGTGCGATGACACGTTCCCTGTTCGTACTCTGTTGCGCTAGATGTCAGACCAGTAATACTCGCACAATGGCGAAATTTCAAACGCATTTTTACGAGAGAATGCCAAGTGAGAAAAATCAAATGTTTTATTTCGTTACGGTGACGGGTTAGTCGCCATTTTTGCTTTTTTGGTGGTGACAAACTGAAAACGAAAGAGGTGAGATTGCGAGACAGTCGTCTTTCACCAGAAAGGAAATAAAGAAATAATAAAATGGATTCAAAAAGTTGGCTCCAAAATTCTCGACAGTGCAAGCTACGAAAGGTTGTTATTTGTTAACAATTTTATTTTTTGTTGTTTAGGTAGGAAACACAGTGTAAAAAGAAATGTGTTATTGTGTTAAACTCAAAATAATATACCGTCAAATTAATTATTTTATAACTGTTAAAAGTGTTTGATTTTGGAGAAATCTTACTTTCTCCAATTATTTTTACAAATTTTCAATACGTTATAGTGTTATTCTGCACGTGGCATAAAGGGAATTAATTTGACTATTAAGTGAAGCGCATAAATGGACATGAAAGGATAGAAACTAAACTCTTGCATAATATGCAGTAGAAACTAGTTGGCATGTTGTTGGCGCAGCAATTTTTGTTAAACTGTGAGAACACAATGATCCTTTTCAGAAGATATTTTTTGTGTATTCCTCTTTTTTTTGTAAATATGTCTTGGCGTGCTTGTTGACTTTTTTATTCTAAATTTCATAGGTTAGCCAGAAATAGAGAGATATGCTCTTGAATGAGCTCGTCGTGTCTTCCCCGTTTTTTCGGGGTCGCCATATTCCCGATATACACGAAACATATTTATAGTCTCTGGTAGACGACGGAATATTTGGGTTGCGGCAAACAAGCCGGGGGAAGGGAAGTGGCGGGAAGAAGGGGAGGCTCAATCTGTGGAACTGTGTCAAGTTCGGCACACTTCTTGTGCGCAATCGCACCCCGTTCCCCCAAAGCGCAAATTACGACAGATGAGCGGTGGTTGGCTTCAGGACAGATCCCCGGGGGTTGGTTGGATTGGAGCTGGCGGGAGGCCCGGATCGGAGAGCCGTGGCTCATCGCAATTGGCGCACCGCCCGCTCTATAATCCGCGGCTGACGAGACTAACTCTGGATATGTGCGACTGGGCTACGTTCTCGCGAGAATTAGCCAAAGACAGGACAAATAAACAGTGAGATCCGGGTGTTGGCTATTTTGCCCATTTATAAATACAAATATATATTTAACCTCCTGACACCTACTTGCACTCTACGGGACACTTTTTCTAATCATCATTCACTTATTTTATTTATTATAATGAACATTTAAAAGATAAAGGATCCTTGACCATAAAGGTTTATTCACTAATAATTTACTAAGAATTAACCAAGTAATTCTTAACCAAGAACGGAACAACATAAAATATGAACCTCCAAATCGATGCTACAAATAAACGATTGTGGTCGCGCTGGGAATTGAACCCAGGATCGTCCCATCTTAGGCCTGCTTAGGTGCAACTGGTTGTACGAATTTTCACCTATATGTTTTCTGTATTTTTGGAAAATCTATTTTTTTTATAATAAAACAGCGATTATTGGCTCTAACATTGCAATAAATATAAATATCTGATTCTTAAATTTTCACGTGACTGTCAACGTGATTTTTTCTATTTCACGATAAATAGAAATATCGATTCTTAGTTTTTCACATTTCTACGCGATTCTGCCCACGAGATAATGTCCACGTTATTCTATCCACGTGGTTCTATCCACGTGATTCTATCCACGTGGTTCTATCCACGTGATTCTATCCACGTGATTCTATCCACGTGATTCTTTCCTATTTTACGATAAAAAAGAAATGTTGATTCTTAATTTTTCACGTGATTCTTTCCTATTTTAAATGACACAGCTAGAGACGACAGCAAAACCAAGGGTCCTGGGAGGCAAATACCCACGCCAGAGCGGATTTAAAGCCACCATGGCGATCACATCATTTAGTTCATCCATGTGAATTAGTTGGATGGCCTTATATAATCATTCATTATTTGATATCTGTCAGCTGGGGATCGCCCCGTTGACATGTCGCTACATAGACTGCACGCGTAACCCAAGCCAAGTTAATAGTAAAGCATGACGTAAGGCGGCGCTTAAAACGATATTGCACATTTACACCAATTGGAAGTTTTGCAATCGAATGAATGAGGAGGCTTCGGGAAACCTTGGTCACTTTTTTTTTTCAAGCCATAGTCGAAAGTTGGTTTGCCGCAGGCTTTCGTATTGTTAATTAACAAGAATCCTTACGGAAGCAGTTTTTTTCATATTTTTCAGTCAATATTTACAGGGTTGCTCAGGAAAAAAACAGCCTATACATATTTAGTCATATTTTCTTAAATATTATGCTAATTCGTTTAAATTTTTGCATACCGCGACATAGTATCATGCTGTTTTTAATTCAGAAAGAAAAATGGTGTTGCATTATGGTTACGTCCCAATATCATTTGGTGAATAATGATAATAAGAAACTATAGTAGTTCAAAATGGTGCTTTAGCGAAAAATACCGTTGCGCTTTAAAAAATGGTAGGCGAAATAAACAAATACGATGCAAATCAGCTATTAATTAAGTGTTCCCCGATCGGAAATTATTATGAGGGACACCGCGAGATAAATGGACGCCAGCGCATTGTGCGTTCCACTGATAACATTGATCTGGTTGATGAAAATTGACCACAATCACATTTCTTCAAAACTAAAAATCTCGACAAAAGCATTCAGCTAACAATCAACGAAGACTTGACATATGTTCCGAAAAACAAAAATTGACATTTCAGCAGATGGCTAATATTCCGCGCAAAATAAACATTGACCAACACGTTATTGACGCAGTTAATGTTCGCATAGGATTGTAATTGACGCAAGTGGCGCGCATAAAATTCGATGGCAATCTGTAAACGTCGGATTAAAGGTGTCTTTCTATCGGATTTTATTTCAATAATTTATAATTTATTTTATGCAATCGGTTGAATTTCAATTGGTTTCGATGTCAATTGAAAAATGTTACGGTGACATCTAGTGCTTAGCGATAACGGAGCCTCAGGAGACACATCACCGAGCTACAAGTCATGCGGTAAAGCTATACATTGTATAGAGCAACCCTCAATTGTATTAACTGGAATATCACATCCCATGCAGGCGCCCCCCCCCCACCTCTCTCCCTCCCCTTCACCCTCACCCCCACGCCACTCGGCGGCCACTTTCACCACTAATTCATCTTGATTTATCCTTTCCGGTTTAAGAGAGCGAAATATGATTGGCCAACTCCATTCCCATGCAACCCTCCACCTCCCCCTTCCCCCTCTTAACACCACCACCACTAGTGATGGGTTCGTTCCTTTTGAAAGGAACCAGTTCTAGTTTCGGTTCCTTCGATGAACTAAAGGAAGCAGCTTCCGTTACAGTTTCTCAAAGATTAAAAGGAACCTTGAACATTTACGTTAATTTCCGTTCCTTCATTTAAAAATATTTAAAAACAACATTTGCGGAAACTAATCTACAGGAAAAATGTAAATTTTTGGACACAGATGAAAAGCTTTCAACAGATCAAAATCTTTAGCCATTTCTGCTTGATGCTGGAAAATCGTACAAAAGGAACCCCCGTTTCAGTTCCTCAAAAAAAAAGGAACCATTCCAAAAAAGGAAAGTTTTTCAAAAATGAAAAAGGAAGCTAGGCGTTCCTAAGTTCCTCAAAGAAGGAACCAGTTCCTAGGAACGGAATTTTTCCGTTCCGTTCCTACCCAACACTGGAGATCGTTAACGAATCTGAATCACCACACCCCATTTTGAGTCAGTCCCAGTCGAGGGGTGTCAATTATTGTCTAACCAACCAAACAAATGAAAACACGGTGGCAGAAGAGCCAAAGATTGAGTGGATCAAGAAAGAGGGAAGGAACCCTCCTTGTAGCCACCAACATCACCGCTACCACAGTCTTCCACTCACTTGATTTCATTAGGAGGTGGTGCAGATATGGCGCGAAGAAATTTGATGCTCAACTATTAGATTATCGGCGGTGGTAGAGCTCTCCCGTTTCGTGCGGAAACTATATCTTGGATGTCCTCCTCGAGAATCACGGGGCATCATCATACTCAATGAACTTGAGACGTTGTTGCACACGAGCGTTTCCTTTTTCTTACGTCCTTTGCACTTGTCAAGAATTCGCGCTTATTTGTTTTATTTGCAATTTTACATGCCTAACGCAAATAAAATCAGTGTTATAAAGTACGATAGTTAGACACTATTAATCAGAGGAAAAAAATACACAAGCTTTCGGTTGTGATGCCTTCTTTGTTAGTGAATAAAATTTATTTTCAATTTCATTTTATTCACTAACGAAGACACATCACAGTCGAAAGCTCGTGTATGTTTTCTCTATACCTGACATATTAATGTGTCTGAATATCGGATTTTATAACACTGATTTTATTTACGTTTAATCAGTTTTTTTAATGTTTTGTTTCGTCGTTTTATCTAGGGTTCTTAAGTTATTTTAACAATTAAACCACTGCATTGAAAAAACATGTTGAATTTAAGTTGATGTGTACGATCGTGTTATCCAATTGTAACGAAAGTGTACGGCCCAGTTCACACTATGGATCGTTTTATGTTTCACTTCACGAACCCCTGATTTCGTCAAACAAAATTTTTAATCATTATACCTGATTTTTTTTTAAGTGAACATGCGATGTAAACCAACAAACAAATTTTTTGATAAAAATGTTCGATTTTTTCAAATTTCAGTAGGATAACACAAAATTACATTTTTCGGTGGCCGAGCGTGAAACACCTCCATCGTGTAAACCTTCCCTAATCCTGTCTAAACTTCTTACACTTTGCAAACAAGCCGTATAAAAATACATATGCACCTATGGTTCACCACGGAAAATAATAGAACGCGGCTAGAATCATAAATTATATCGCGATCAAAGCACAAAAGAACAATGCATGAACGATCAAAGTACAAAAATAGTGACACTTACCTGTAAAGAAACGATAATCCAGTCTGTCAAGAGACTTCAACCTTGCAAAATGATTCAATTACACCAGACAGAAACAGCAGCTTCGATTCCCACTTGGTAAGGTGACAATGCAATGAGTCCAATGGGACCAAGTGATGTGCGGATAATACGACGGTGTGTGCGGATAATATGACGAAGATGCAATGCACGGTCCCAATAGAGCTGGTCAAGCCGTAGCCCCTGACCAGCAGAGACGGGCGAGCAATGCAGTAGTACTCGGGGGTCGATCAACGACCGTAGGCAGTGCTAGTGCGAGAAGTCCGACCGCTGACTACTGGCGATGCCGTGGGACAAGCACGGAATCTCGGCATGCAATGCAGGCAAAATCACGTGCTTGGTTTCTCGCACAGAAAAACGAACGCTAGTCAAGTGGCATCGTCAGAAACATTTTCATCAGATACCGATCTGGCCAAAGCGGAAATACGAGCCTCCTCCAAACCGGAAGTTCCAAATGCTAGTAGGTAGCGTGTGTTCTACCTTCACTAATCTACTAACCAAATAGATTTGACCCGCGACTTAATTTCCACCAGCGCTCAAGAATTCGTCACACTGTACTGGAGATTAGTTTCTCAATCACGGTGCTGCAGTACATTCGAAGATGTAAGACGTTCCCGGAAGATGCTGACGCCAGCGCCGCACTAACTATGGATGCGGATGCTCAAGACGTTTCTGGGGAGAGCAAAAAAGGAGCCCAGATTCCAGAAAAAATCGCGGTTCGAATCCGGTCACCACACAAAATGAGTAGAGCGGCCTGCAGCAACGAGCTTAGCTGTCGGACTAGTGCTGGAGCGTGCAGTGGTGGCCGCAGTGCAGCCAGTCGGGGCCGAATGTTGACCGGAAGTCGCATCCATCGCCAGGGAAAGATAGAAAAGGGAGCAGAAATGACGCTAGAGGTCGTGCTGTTGTAATAGAAGGAAAAAAGGCGCGCTGGTCCCCGGGTTTAGGTCAGCCTAGAGAGAGAGACTAGAAACTAGATGGAGAGAGATGTTGTTTGCTGCCACAGTCGTTGTTTCACGTGCTGGTTTCACGTGCTCGTTCGGCTTCGGTGTGTGGCTGTTCGTCGACGATGACGTCGAGCCCGAGCACAGCCCCGCGTACGTGTGACGTCACTGGTAGAGGAGTGCGCGCGCGGATAGCACAGCAGCAGGCAAGCACACAGGCAATCAATTCTGCAGTTTAGAACACCGCCATCGCTTTAGCATACGCGCCCCTCGTGTGTGTTCACGGCGGTGTTGTACTCAGAGGTCTGTGCGGAACTCTGTACAGGGTGCTGCATGTTGTTCTGAGCGCTCTATTACTTTCTCGTAATTTTTGGCGCCGTATCCTCTTGAGATCACCTTTTCATTGCAAAAGGAGTTCGTTGTGAGTCGAGTTGTAGGTCAGCTGATTGATGATGTGATTCGATGGTCCCTGGGTCGATTCTCGGTGCAGGCGCTCTCGTCGATTCGATTCCGGAATTCTGCGACCTAGAGAAAATTGAAAATGATTTTAGTCCTTAAAATTGCAGGGGCATTACTACGCGCATGTAGTCGTGTTCTGAAATTGCAATGCTAGTCAAATAAAAAAAATAAAAAACAGAGATAATTAAAATATGTGTCCAGCTCAACGGCCTTTATGGTCATAGACAAATCCCTGAATTCATAGATTTATCTTTACAAATTCACATCGCTAATTACAGTACACAACTTCTACTCCATACTCCGAACTTCATCTTATGTCCAAGTCTATCAGGCAATATGGTTTATACTGGTATTATTTCATTACCAGACAAAAAAATTATCGACCTGGTCAACTCCTGGCCAACTGACTTTAATAGTTGAGACCAGGAGCCGAAAAAGCGTCGAGCAACTTAAAATTAAAAAAAAAAAATTGGTAGGGATCCTTGACAACGTATGGGTTTCCCCTGCACTAGAGGCAATCTTGTTGGTCGGTTGGCTGCTATTGTAATTTGAAATATATTTTCTTATCAGTCATTGGAAATCAAGGTTAACCTGTATCTCTCAATGTGATCACAATTCTATTCAAGTAAATTGTGTTATTCTGCTGTTTGCCTGCTAAATGAGATTCCCTCTCTTCCCCTTCCATGTCGCCCCACGGTGGAAGAGGACACTTGACCTTTGATTGCACTTGATGACAAGGTTCAAGGGTGCCGCTGCCATATGTTGTATTTATTTACTGGCGCAAAACATGGGTGACAACTATCAACCCACTTAAATAACAATCCGATATGACATTCGATCCTGCAAAACATGTCTTTCTCATTTTAATGATGAGCTAATCCTACGCACTTACACGTGTTTACTCAATCTAAATATTTGCTTTCTCTTAAAACCAGTTTGTGTTGGAATTGAGCACGTCTGTGCTGAAGACGTGATGGGAATAATTTAGTTTGTTCGCGTCTTACGTGTTGTGATATTGTGAAATTAGCACCAAGGTGAATGATTTGTGCATTCTTGGCATTTCAAAACTTATACTGCGAGTATATTTCTTAAACTATTTTGAGTTATTTCATTGGTTTTTTTGCTATAAGTGAGAAACTTTAATTTTTTTAATAATGTGAATAATTCGCAGTACCGTTCCAAACTTATAAAATGTCAAAGACACTAACCGATCACAAGCATGACCTTGAACATCGATTGTGCCAACTCGAGACGCATCGAAAAACGAAGATGTGTTCGCTAAACCCCACAAATAACGTCAAAATAAACGATTAATTAATTAGTATTTGCAATGCAAAAGCAAAGTCATGAAAGAATAAACCTTTAACCATCGTCAGCACACCAAATTAAAGAAAAAAATATGAATTATGAATAATTATGAAAACTTATGAATTATAAGTATATCTACGGCTTGAAGAAATTACAATCCCGAAAAAAATATGGAAAAAAATTATAAATACATAATGTTATTTAAATAACATTATGTATTTATATGAAGGTTTATTCTTTCGTGACTTTGCTTTTGCATTGCAAATACTAATTAATTTTTCGTTTATTTTTACGTTATTTGTGGGGTTTAGCAAACACATCTTCGTTTTTCGATGCGTCTCGAGCTGTAGATTACTCTAGATTGTGTCTTTAAATTATCTACGGTATGTCACGACGAAGGACAGTTTAGCAATTATATTTTGATATTATCATCTGTTAGGGGTCATGCTTGTAGTCAGTTGTGTTTTATTTTTAACATACTTGGACAAATATATGTTGATATTTTCAGCATAATGCCTGCAATCGTTTAATGTCTATGTACAATATGTCTTTATGAATTCAACACTGACAATTGATACAGCAGACGATCGAAAAAACGTCGGCAACCCGCGATAGTAACCCGCGCTGGGAATCGAACCCGGGACCGTCGTACCAAAGGCTCAACCACCTGCGCTACGACGACCGTACCTAGACAACGCGATGGATCCAATGCAATTTGCCCTCATTCTCTAAAAGCAGTCAGTCCCATTCTAATAGTTATACAATCGTCATCATCGCGTTCGCCTAATTGGTTTTTAATTGTTCGTCGTCGCGCGGACAGCTGACCAGATCATAGTGGCCGTGATAATGATAATCGTCGCTCGCCCATCTGTGGATTGTCCTCGTGCCTAGTACCCGGTAGCCGCCTATTGTTGACTCTTAATTGAATTGAATTATATAGTGAGCTCCGCAGCTTCTATATTACGGACGGAAATCAATTCCAGGTGGATGAAGGCCAATGTCCATTCTCTCACGACCGTTTCAAATCCTCTTGACTGAATTGCCTATCCTCGTGAGACCACCTGCTGCCACATATGTGGATGGAAACTCCAGTCCACTTGAGATGAAATGTTTTTATTATGAATGGTGCACTTGACTTTACGATCAGAAACAGGCGATTGATAGCACATGATCACGTGCTGATCGCGTGATTTCTGAATGTCACTTTATTTGTTTATACCAAAAATAATTCCAATCTATAAATTCAATAGAATAAAAGGAGCGAATAAAGGTTTCTAAAGATAAGAGGTTAGCTTCATGCGAGGGCAGATCGTCCATTGGCTGAAAAAATCTGCGCCTCACCTGGAGCCCAACTTGGATTGGTTGGCACACACGTTCACACATGACAAAGTATCGTGATAGAAGGGTGTTCTAAAAGTTAACTCGGGATGACTGATAAGAACCGAAACTGGTGCTTTGTTTTACAATAAGGAATCCTTGACCAGGGATCCACACGGCTCCTAAAAACACTATAATTTGGTGCTTTATTAGCTTTTGGGTGACAGATTTTATCGCTCGCGTCGTGCATTTTGGGTTCTTTGAGCTAATAAAGGATTCCAAACCTTATCAGAAATTGTCCGATTAAACGAAATGAATATTAATTTCTGAAGATAATTAAAAAACAAATCGAAAAATTGCTCGAAAAAGACTGGCGATTCGTGAAGGATTTAAAAAAATAAAAGGTATTGTTGAAATACACATCTGTTCCAGTCGTTTTGAGCCAGTCAGTTCCTAGCGGGTAGTTTCAAGCAAGATGATCGCGTTAGTTTTATCGGTGAAATTATCGCACCCGGGTAACACCAAACCTTATTAGCTTGGCGGGTGAGAGATAGTATAAGAGCGGATGACTAGACTGGTATCCGACAAGAGTTGCGCTTTTTTCCCCATTCTGGTGTGACCACAACTCCCCGCCACAGAGCCGACTTTTCCAGTTTCACGTGCTCACAGTTCACGTGCTTCGCTGCTATTAAAACCCGGTGAGTGTGGTTAGCTTAATGTTGGCCTTTGACAAATAACGACTCTCTCTCGGGCTCACTCCTACACCCTACGCCCATGACCACCCCCACACCAGACCACCACCGTCCAACCCCTTTCCTAACCCACTACACCCCATCCCCCCACCCTGCTCTAGCCAATCATTGAGTGGGGGGCTGGTAAAAATAGTCGCGTTCACGAAAAGGTACCTTCAGGTAGAATAGCAGAACACGGGAACGAATTCAGAGATGATAGTATTGTTTGTTTTTTTGTATTTTTTTATACTCCCCTGCCATAGGGTTACCAAAGTGGGCTGCTTGCTGGAATATATCGTAATTGTAATTTTCTTTCAGCGAATTTTCTTTCATTTTTAACTTTTAAGGGTGCAATTAAATTTCCGAATACAAAAGAAAATAAGTTTTTTGAACTTAAGGAAGGATGTACGAACACAAATTTTCCTTAAACGCAAAGTTTCTTAGGTAAACTAGTCTTTTGATCCCCGCCATAGGCCCACATGGACTGCTTGACCGTATTTAATGTAATTGTAGGTAATCTAAAGGAATGATGAACACTTTTTTTCAGTTTTGTACTTTTGACACATGTTGCAAGTAAATAATATTGTTTGTTGGTACCTAAAAGTGACGCCTGAAAATAAAACTGGCTTATTACTATAAAATGATAATTTGAACACCTTTGATTTTGGACACCGATACTTTGTTTTTCCTCTTGCCATACTGTGTAGCAGCTTCCTTAATTTAAACAATACTGTCGTGTAAGAGCGGTCCCCACCCCCCTTACAGCTCGCATTGGCAGTTAGGCCTAATTCCACTAGGCCTAAATCGGGCCTAACTTGGCAGAATTC